>JAHUTJ010034047.1:0-20791 GCA_036250325.1 Characodon lateralis
GCTGTCTTCCTTCCAGACTGGGAGACCGCGTCTTTGCAGGGGTTTCTCTCGAACACCGTTTGCTTCTGCAGGGCTGAGAGGGACAGTCAAGCAATGCTTGTACCTTAATTACCCCCGTTCATGAATGAAAATACCGGATACACAGACAGTATTTCATTCGTACTTAACTTTGCATATGATTGACAATCGTATGACATCCTTGGATTCAGTTTGAAGAGTTTATGTCTTTTTGCCAGCAAAGAGACATCAGCGTGCTGGGCCTCTCCTGACCGGTCCCACTAGAGGCTGTGTGGAAAGAGGGCGGATGTAGCAACAGCTGTGCTTTTATTTGGGTAGTGACGTCACAGGAAGTCCGCAGATATCCCGTTTCCTGGCTGTGCCGGAAGAAGGTTAATGCACTTTATTTTGAAAGTTCCAGAAAGGTCCGTACCGGAGTTTAATGTCGAAATCCATGGCTGTGGGTCCCAACAGTTGTAACTTTAGTGCTGTGGAGAGGTGATGGAGGTAGGAGGAATAGCCAATGATGCTTAATATTCTTCAGCAGTAGGAGATGAATGACGGCACACGGTGGAGGTCATGCGTCTCCACTGAACATTCTCCTTACGGATTGCAGCTTAATGCCAGTGGACCCATGAAATGTATTATCTATGACTTCATATTTTAGTCCAACTTTATTTTATACAACTAAATTTACTGTCATTAAGATGTAATAAAATTAAACTAAACGTAAAATGTAAACTGTGGATTAAATTGTGATTAAAACTAAATTTAATTCAGCTGTCAAATTTAGACGGATTCAAACTCAGAGAAAAATTCTGAAGTAATCTCGTGTGTTTTCTGTTATTTCAGTTGCACCAGGAAAGGATTAGAAAGTGGAGGACACATCACTGTGGGAAAGACAACGAAACTAAATCATAAAAGGGTCACTTATAATAACCATCACCGGGACTGATACAATAAATTTAAGACTTCTACTAAATTTCTGTTCAAAATAGCTCAAGCTCAGTCAGATTAGATGGATAGACTCTATGAACATCAAATTATCACTCTTGTCTCAGATTGTTCTTCCAATTCACTGCTACGCCATGTATGTTCTGTCAAATAAAATACCAATAAAATACAATAAAGTTTGTGGTTGTGGCATGTCAGCATGGGAAAAGAGGTATGAATATTTTTGTAAGGTTCTGTATAGATAAAAAGTGAACTCCAGTAAATTATAATCCAGTCCCTTTTTTGAAAATCATACACTTTCTGTCTTTGTTTAGACACCGTAGCATCAGAGAGAAGCTAATGTGGCTAAATATTGTTTTCCTTCTTCTTTTAATGTATAAATTGTGTTTTTTAGATACATTAACCTTCTTATGTTTAAAGCTTTTTTTGTCCTTTCTCCCAGCAAGATCATGTGAGTGCAATTCAATTTCCCCACTGTACAATTTGATTTGGACAAACGCTAGACATGACTGTAGCCATGTGACTACACTCATGTCCAGCAGCTCTCTCCCTGCACAGTTGACTTGTGTTCTCACTTATCTGATAAAAAAACAAAAGAGAACACACACTGAAGCATGAATGCACCCATGCGTGCACTGCAGCTTTAGTTTTCAAACACATACACACTGCCTACAGCCACTAGAACTGGCAACCTCGTGGTTTATTCCAGTTTATGTGCGAGGATTTATCACCGGCCATTAAAATATATTTGATTTTCAGCAGGATGGGTCTCCACTGCTGCTTTCCTCACTGCAACTCAAACCCATCTTTTACAACATCTTGCTTTAACCTTCTCCCCCTGCTCGTTAAGCACCAGCAGGCTTCTCCTACCTCTGCCAGACTTCCCTCCTTCTCCTGCCTCTATCTCTCCCATTGCTTCTCTCCTTTTGTTCATATCTCCCCTTTGATTCTATCTCTGTCAGATGTATCTGGTAGTCCGAGAATGAGGACAATTCTCCAGCTTCTGCTTTCAACTACGCAGAGGTGAACATTTTTAATGAGCTTTCATGGGGATACAGAGGGAAATATTTACCACTTCTTTTATTTATATTATACTATTAAAGTTTGAAGAAACAACACTGGATTTTTGGTATTTTTTTCACCCGATGGCACAGAGTCTTATTTTGATTGGTTTTGTGTTAGATGCTTCCCTTTTGTCTTATTGAATCCTGTCACTGAATCCTTGTCAAATACAATGGGATTAGGAGGAGAGAAGCATTTGAAGAAAAATGAACGCGTGATGTTATATTTTCTGACTATTTATGTTGAGCTATGTTTCTCATAAAGACAATATAAAGATTATTTAGTTAAATTGTTCAGAATTCTGCATTAACTTTAATTATTTCAAAAATAATTCAATCTGCTACATTCCCCTTAAGCTCTAGTTTCTCCTTTACACATATCCCTTCAGATGGACATTTATAAACATTTTAAACTTCTCAATGTTCCAGTAAGCACCATAATCCACATCATTTCACCATAACTCAGCCATGTCCAGGTGTCCCTCATACTCATAAGATTTCTGACGGAGGAGTCAAGATAATATTCAAATTGTTGTCTAGGAGCCAAATAGCACTCACAGAAAGCTTCAGAGATGATAACAATTAGTAATGCACTCAAGCACAATGGCCTCTATGCACACTCACTGCGCAACACTCCACTGCTGAAGGAAAAGTATGCAGAAGCTTGTTTAAAATTTGCTACAGATGATTTGGACAAGCCAGTGAAAAACTGGAGCAATAGAGTCTGGTCTGACGGGGCCAAAGCTGAACTCTTTGGATATCATTGCAAGCACCATGTTTAGAGGAAGAATGGTCCTGCACATTACCCAAAAAACACCATGCCACAGGTGACACTTGCAGGTGAGGTCATTGCAGGTCATGGTGTGGGATGTCTGACAGCATATATTTCTGGCAGACTTCATCGACCAGAAGGAAGGATGAACAGACATTCTTGATAAGAATCTGAAAATGGAATGAGTGTTGATGTCCAAGCAAGACATAGTCCCAAAACCTCAGCCAAGGAAACTCTTAACTGGTTTCAGAGAAATAAAGTACAACAATTTCAAATGCCCAGTCACCTGACTTGTATTCACTGAAAATCTATAGAAAGAAGAGAAGATCAGATTGCATAGAAAAGGGCCTCCGGAACCTCCAAGATTTGTAGTATGTTCACGTACGTTCAATGCTTATTCCCCGTAATTTCAGTTTTTTTACCCCTAACTTCATTTGTGGGCTAATTAGCTGATTTCTTTGTATGCGTGTATTTTATATCAACAAATACTGTCCAATACTTGCCGTGTTACTGGCAGAGAAAGTCTGCATGTTTTATGTCCTTACAGCTTTACTGCAAGTTCTACAAACCGAATGCTTTAAAAACAGCCTCAGGATGGGATCCTCTGAACACAAGAGCACTCAGCTTGATGCAGCAAGCATGGCATCAAACAAAGCATGATGGAAATGTTTGTGTCAGTTTATATAATCCATGAGTGAGTTTATTCTCTGCCACCGTTCACATGTTCTGCAGACATAGGTGTAGAATATATGTTTTATTCTGCCTCTCTCCCTCTCTATCTCTTTGTAACCAGCCTTATATTTTATCTCTTCTGTTATCTACTTTGCGGCATTCCCCAGGCCATTTTTTTATCAACGGCCCCTCATCCTCAGCCCATGTTTTTGTTTCTCTTTCTTTCTGTTCCATCTCTTAACTTTTTTTGTTTTTATCTCTTTTACAAAACAAACCGGACTGAGCCAAGGAATATCAGCATGTGTATTGATTTTAGTGCTGAAAATTAGCAACACAGAAAAGTTACTTAACAAAGAACCACTCACACCCGTTAGTCGTCTTTATCCTAACATGTTGCCATGGATGAAAGTACATCATCTCCATCTAACCCTCTCTAAAACTGAACTGCTTGTCTTCCCAGCCACCCTGACTATACAACACAATAACTGCATCTAAACTGAATCCCTATCTCCTGCTCCATCATGTCATCTGGTCATCAATGACCATCTGACCTTTAAAGATCAAGTTGTCTCTGTCGCTCCTTCGTGCTGCTTCACGTCGCTAAACATTAGAAAAATAAGGCCATACCTAACCCAACACACCACCCAGGTCCTGATGCAGTCTGTGGTCATCTCCTGCAACCCCCTCCTAAGATGGTCCAGAACGCAGTGGCCTTTCTGGTCTTCAATCAGCCTGAAAGACCATGTGTCACCACTCTGTTCGTTGAGCTCCACTGGCTACCATTAGCCGCCTGCATCAAATTCCAGAAGGGAATGTTAGCCTCCAAAGTGCTTTATGGAAAAGCTCCCATCTACTTGAATGGTTTCTTAAAGGCTTTGTCACGACTTGGTCGTTGATGGTGGAATGACCTAAACAGAGTTATTTAACTATATTCCTCCAATCAGTCTATCATAGTATCCCTTCTCATTTCATTCTAATTAAATAATAAAACTAAAGCCATCTCAGTCTGATCTAGAAGCAGGTTTAATTTAAACAGGACATCCCTGAAACCCCATTCCCCAGTTACCCAAAGTTTTACCAGGCCAGGATGATAGAGAATTTCTCCAATGAGTCTTGGTTCTTCTCCATGCTCTCCTTCTAGAGAGACATGCCTGGAAAACCTCCAAAGGAAGCCATCCCAGAGGGTGTCTCATCCTCTCAGCTGACTCATTCCATCTCCCTGTAGTGATCACTACCTCTTGACCATTTGGTTGAATTCTTGACAAATTTTAGAGGTTTGCCTTTACATTCTGAGTTTTAACAGTTGATGCTTTATTCACCATGAAGGCAGTCTTACAGAGGCCTTACTGAGACAGAACTCCCAGACTTCACTTCGTTCCCAGCACCAATCATAAGACTCTCCAACAGCCTCAACTTTCAGATCCCTTCATCTGATCTATATATTAAAAAAATGGTTTCTTTGAGAGAACAGTTTAACCATAACTAAGATCTAAAACAAGACTTCATTTTTGAGACTTGATAATTATGATATTTGCACTTCTTTATAACAACATAAGACCTGTTGGCTTTTTCCTGCTTTGTAGATAATCATGCTTCCTTCTGCATTACCCTGCAAATAAAGTCAAGTGATGAGCGCACTGGTGAGATTGTGAAATAAAATGTGGGCAATGGCATGTCCTCCGTTTATGTGTACAGTCTACAGCAGGAAGAAGTAGCACCTTCACTGTTTGACAGCAGCAATAACGCTGAGCAAATTCCCAAGTAGAAAAGCTGTTTCCTCTCCTCATGGAAGAAGAGCAAACGGCCGCAGACAGCAGCATAATCACACGGCAGACTGACAAGGGGTGCATTATGATCAAGAGGTTTCCGTGCTGAGTGTGTTTACACATCCGTCACACGTGGAACCAGATTAGCTTTCAGTCACAGTCACATTCAAGTGCATCTGTACATAACACTTAAACACTCACTCTTCCTGTTTAAATGCTCGACCAGGTATAAAAAGCAGCATCCTAATTCATGTGCATTCTATAGAAATCTGCAAATGTATATTTTCTAAAAGAAGTTACTTCTTCATGCTAATATTCACCCAGTTTTAAATACAGTCATGGTAACGCAAAGTAAGATGAAGTCAAAAGGAAAAGTTTTATGTGAAAAACGAAGTACACTTTCATGTTCAGGAAATTCTTCAGGAGGGACAGCTCTTACCAATGGATGTCTGACTCTCACAAAATTGTGAGGGAATGTTGCCTTGCTCGTCTTGCCAACACTGCTATGGTTCAGTGACGTTTCTGCACAGCTCTCTGAGGGTCACACCACAGGTCTGGCCTTTAAGTGGGCCATTATACACCCTCATTTCTTTCACATTTGACTCTACAATATTTTGGTAAACAGAGGCTCCACTCAATAAATGCAAGGCATCTATGTCCTGTAGCTGCAAAACAAGCTAAAGTTATCGGCCTTCCATCACTGTGCTTTATAATTGGTATTGCATGTTGGTGCTAATATGCAGTGACTGCTTTTCTCCAAAGATGAAGCTGTGAATTATGACCAAACATCTCTACTTTGGTCTCATCTATCCAAAGAACATTGTTCCAGAAGTCTTCAGCCTTGTTCAGGTACATTCATAAGTTGTTGTGTCAAATTGTTTTCTGAGAGAAGACACTTTATCCTTCAACTTTTCGAACGAGCAATACATGTTCAGTGTTTTTCTAATTATCCTGTCATGAACCTTAACATTTAACAAGCTAACTGAGGCCTTTAGGATCTGATATGGAGCTATTAGGTGTTTTGTGATTTCTCTGAGCATGGCAGGATCTTGGGGTGAATTTGCTGAGACATCTACTCCTGTGAAGTCTGGCAGCTTCTCTCTGAGAAGGCTTCTGAGGCCATTTCCAAGATATCTTAAGTCCATCCTTCTACAGAGTAGTGTGAGGCAACAGTTTCTTCTCTAAGGCCATTGCTGATATCTTTCCATCCTGGTGTGGTGTTAAACATATGTATGCTACAGGGCAGAAACTGAATAAACTCTTGTTAAACAGGTGCTCAAACTAATGATGATCAGTCAATCAATGCATGTGATCAGTAGTGCAGTGGCAGTAGGGGTGTACTTAGTTTATCATACATGGCTTTTCAAATTTGGCCTTGATATTTAAATTATGACTACATGGACTGAAAACCCTTATAATTTAGAAAGGACATATGACATACTGTTCTCTTTTACCATAACTGTGTTTCAGAGTTTAAAATAATTAAATTTTGCTTTTTCTGAGCAGATTAAGCTTATCTGGGCATAAAGTTGAGCCAGTTAGTGTTTATTGTGAGAAAAAAAAAACTTTTTGTGTCACAGTAGAGAAGATAAAGAGAAGCATATTAAAAAAAAGCAGCGTATGCGGAGTTGAAGCAGCGGAGGTGGAGGAGGATGGATGAGGTGAGTAATCTTACCATCGTCTCCCGATCCCGATCCGGCATCTGCAGAGAGAACAAACACAGTTATTAACCACAGGCTCCTGCAGCCACACACATTAGCTGAATGAGCGAGTGTCTGCATACAGAAGTGTTTGTCTGGGCCTGTTTGATTATAAGCTTGTGGTTGTGTGTTCAGAGGACACTTTGTGTTGTTGCGGGGAGTGGTTGAGCGAGATGAGATTTCTCTAAAGATACGGCAGAAATATTGCGAGTCAGATTTAAAAGGAAAACGCAGCCTGAAATAAATAAGCAGGATGAAGCTCAGATGGAGAGAGTCGAGGCTTTGAGCTTTAGGCGTCCTCGCAGCTCTGCAGCAGCAGCAGGAAGGCACTCACTGTTTCCAGCTGCAGCTCTGTTTGTGTGTCAGCGAATCCTTTTCCACAGCTTTCCCACTGAATCTATGTAAAGCCCCTCCAACACACCAGGCTTACTCAACTGCTCAACAATACAGCTGTGAAAGGGATACTGAGGAGCACTTTGGAGCGTCCCGTAACCTGATCAGCCTCATAAAGTGATCCGCTGAAATACACAGAGACCCGATGCAGGCAGGTCCTTGGAGGACAGTGAGGGGATAATAGCTCAGCTTTCTATTAGGACCCATGTGAGATGGGTTTATAAGTAGAGGTGCTCAGAGGGGGGGTATCATCATGGAATCTGAGGAGACCTCTGACACTGATACGAACATGGCGTAAGGTTCGGATCGATAAAATACATTTTTAACAAGGAACATGTCTGTGTCGTGATGATTCTCTGACCATCAGCAGACAGACAGATGTGCCTGGGGAAAGCAGCCCGTTCAAGTAAGAAAACATCAGTGAGGTGGAGCCAATTGATCAGATTTCACAGCTTTTATTTTGGCTAAAATATATTTGAATCATCAGATTTCCAATGTAGTGCACAGCTAGTGCCTCCATCTTAAAGTCATGACGATAGATGCAGTATTTAATATTGCATTGTTTTTAATTTTACAGGTATTTTTTCCCAAACTTCTTGAGATGATTTTTTAAATACAAAGTTTGATTCTGCAGCACCAGCCTGGCTTAACAAGGTAAACAGATAATCACATTGAATCAATTCATGGTCATTTCATCACAAAGCATAATGTTTACAACAAAATTAGATCTTATCTTTCTGAGATATACCACAGATTAGTGCACCGACCCGGGTTTTCCTAGCCACTACCATCTTGTGTATTTTTTTGTGTTGAACTTAAGCATAAGAACATTTTTTTCTAGACTAAAAACACAAAAGAGGAAAAATCTGTGTTTTAACTCCAACACAAAATGAAAGAAATCAAAATCCCTGTTTATGCATCAAAGCAACTGACCCTGACCTTTATCTAACTTTTATTCAACTTAAAAATGTACATCAATGTACATGCTGTTGGTTGATCTGTTTATACACTGAAACGGCTGGAAAATCCTACTGTGATATTATTTTATGAACAGAAAAAACATCAGCTTTTTTGTTAACCTGCCAATAAGTCAGGAAAGATTATTGGATTCTGATCTCTGGTTGAATAATTGGTGCATCTTTGATGTAAACTGCATAAACTTTGCAGTGGTTCAGCATTGTAACAGCTTGAAAGACAAGTTTTTTAGCACTCTGGTGGTTCTGCCTTTGATGTTGATGATGCCAATAAGGAGAGATTCTTGTATCCGAACTCCTATGAATTTAATTCTATTCTCAACTCCCAGAGCCTCCTGATTAGTCAGGTATTTTAGCCTTACTAATGAAGAACTTAGCCTTTCAGTCCCTTAAACCATCATGTGACATGTTTCCTTAAACAGCCTATTTTTGCATGCGAGGAAAAGGACATGTTGTATGCAGCTCAGGTTGTGTATTTTTCCAAACACTGACTGGCTGTCAGAATCCAGACATTTAGGCACCTGGAAATCTGTAGTTATGCAACATGAGTTTTTTTTAATCATCTTCTCATGAAAATGCCTTAAGAAACAAATGCCACAAGCAATGCACAATGTGGTCCAGCAGAATGACAACATGTGACTTCCTGTTTCATTAGTGATGCAGTTGTGCAATGTCAGTCAGCTTTTTTAGTGATTTAGTTTTTACTTGTCTAAGAAAGGTGTCTTCTGCACCTGAGTCTTCCATCTTTGGGAAATGTAAACCTTATTGTGTTAAACTGCTTACCAACATTTGGCTAAAATTCTGTCAGTCATTTAATCTTATCGGTCTGGCTTTATCACGCCACTATGTTTTCTGTGCGTTCCATGGATTTGTTACTTCTAGGCTGTATAGTTTTAGGTCTTTGTTATCTAGAAATCTGGAAAATTCAGCAAAAGCCTCCAGCTGATCAAAAATGCTACAGCAAGAATTTGTTCTAAAATTGAAAGGAGAGATCATCATTTCTCCAGTTTTAGCTTCTCCTCATTGGCTACCTGTTAAACCCTAAATATAATTTAAAATTCTCCTTCTTATATATAAAACCCTTTATGATTCAGATTTTTCCTAGCTTCGCTCTCAGGCTGCAGGTGTACTGGTGGTTCTAAAAGTAGAATCGATGTCAGAGCTTTTAGTTATTGGGTTCCTCTCCTGTAGAATTTTATAGTCCATGAGGCAGACACCCTGTCTACTTTTAAGACTTTCCTTTTTGATAAAGCTTAGAGTTGACTGGCTTAGGTGAGCAATAATTCAAGTTGTGCTAATATAGGCCATATCGAGAGGAGCCAGTTGAGGTGGCTCGGGCATCTATACCAGATGCCTCCTGGACGCCTTCCTCGGGAGGTGTTCCAGGCACGTCCCACCGGGAGGAGGCCCAGGGGACGGCCCAGGACACGCTGGAGGGACTATGTCTCTCGGCTGGCCTGGGAACGCCTTGGCTCCCCCCAGAGGAGCTGGAGGAGGTGTCTGGGGAGAGGGACGTCTGGGCGTCTCTGCTGAGTCTGCTGCCCCCGCGACCCGGTCCCGGATAAAGCGGAAGACGACGAGTATGAGCACGAGCTAGTATAGGCTGACTAGATATGAATCTGTTGGTGATAAGTATTCGTTGTGACATGGTGAATTAACATCAAATCAACTGAATTCCATAGCTTCTCATTTTCAGTTAGGAGTTGTCTGAATAGATTCTGAATGGTATCCAGCTGGACTATATCGATGGAATATGAACATAACCGTTGCTAAAAGGATGCAGTTGTATTTGAATTAGGCCAGTTTATTTTAATATAAACTGCCTATTAAAGATACTATATGGCTCTCTCCGAGACACCTCCCATCAAGAGTTTAATATGGACTACCTAACACAAATGAAGATAAACTGTATTGTCTATAGAAAAGTAAAGGTAAGGTGCCACAGTTGCCTTGCAGCAGGAAAGTCCTGGGTTTGAATCCCGGCCTGGGGTCTTTCTGCACGGAGTTTGCATGTTTTCCTGATGCATGCAAGGGTTCTCTCCAGGTTCTTCAGCTGCCTCCTACAGAGTGTGTGTGCATGGTAATTTGTCCTGAGTGACTCTGTGATGGACTCTGTGACCATAGATACTGGAAGGATGGCTTATATCGTATTGTTGAATCTTTAATTCCGACTGACGGAATTTAAAATTAGAATCCAGCCATCAAATGAAGTGAAAAAGGTTTAAGATCTAATTTATTATATTTTAAATATAATCTTTTTAACAAGGCTGAGTTTGTCGATTTGTATTACTATTACACAGAGCACTGTGTAAAATATAACAATGTTTTCTTCAGTGACCTCATAAAAATTACAATAAAAAAGAAAGAAGTGAACAGTTGCCCTAAATATATAGTAAATTCAAACTAATGCAAAACAGAGAAGCTGCATCTATCAGAACTGAACCTTTTCACTCCAAATAGGACTCTGTTTTTTTTCTTTTAAAAATAACTCAAACAGACATCTTTAATCACAGAGAAAAAAACCTTTGAATGTGTTTTACAAAAGCTCCCTCCTTCATCCTCTTTCAATTTGCTGAATTTTATTGACCTTGGAGCTTGTGGGACACTAAGTGTGCAGCATTTCGTGAAAAGGCTTAACTTCAAGGATCAGGCTCAAGTCAGAAGGGGCTTGCGGTAAATCAATAAAAACCTTTAGTTTCGGAACAATAACAGAGGTCTGTGGAGGCAGAAACAAAATGGCTACAGAGATGAATAACGGTTTACAGTTTTACCTTTCTGTCTACCAGATGAGGGGTCATAGAGGGGGGAAACAACACGTGTTCTTAGTCAGAGTCAGAGATGGAGAAGAAAAGGAGTGACTCAGTGGGAGAGGGCAGGTTTGCTCTTTGTTTTGTGCCAACTGACATGAAGAAAAAGAAAGGAACTTTACTTTCATTTGTTTTTCCTACAGTCTAGCATCCATCCATCCATCCTGCCATCCATCCATCCCTTTCTCACTTCCTTCCATCATCCATCCATCCATCCATCCATCCATCCATCCATCCATCCATTTATCCATCCATTTATCCATCCATAACTCCCTCTGTCTCTCATCCATCCATCCATCCATCCTTCCCTCTTTCCCTCATTTTCTCCCTTCCATCCATCCATCCATCCATCCATCCATCCATCCATCCATCCCTCTTTCCCTCCCTTTCTCCCTTTCATCCATCCATCCATCCATCCCTCTTTCCCTCCCTTTCTCACTTCCTTCCATCCATCCATCGATCCATCCATCGATCCATCCATCCATCCATCCATCCATTTATCCATCCATAACTCCCCCCTTCTCTCATCCATCCATCCATCATTCCCTCTTTCCCTCCCTTTCTCACTTCCTTCCATCCATCCATCGATCCATCCATCCCTCCTGCTGTCTCTCATCCATCCCTCCATCTATCCTTCCCTCCCTTTCTCACATCCATCCATCCATCCATCCATCCATCCATCCCTCTTTCCCTCCCTTTCTCACTTTCTTCCATCCATCCATCAATCCATCCATCCATCTTTCCCTCCCTTTCTCACACCCATCCATCCACCCATCCATCCATCCATCCATCCATCTATCCTTCCCTCTTTCCCTCCCTTTCTCCCTTCCATCCATCCATCCATCCATCCATCCATCCATCCATCCATCCATCCATCCCTCTTTCCCTCCCTTTCTCCCTTCCACCCATCCATCCATCCTTGCCTCCATCCATCCATCCATCCAGCCATCCATCCATCCACCCATCCATCCACCCACCCATCCATCCATCCTCCTCTCTTTCCTTCCCTCTCTCCCTTCAATCCATCCATCCATCCATCCATCCACCCACCCACCCTTCCATCCATCCATTCATTCTTCCCTCTTTCCCGCCCTTTCACCCATCCATCCATCCATCCATCCACCCATCCATCCATCCATCCATCCATCCATCCATCCATCGTCCATCCATCCATCCATCCATCCATCCATCCATCCATCCATCCCTCTTTCCCTCTTTCCCTCCCACCCATCCATCCATCCTTGCCTCCATCCATCCATCCAGCCATCCATCCATCCATCCACCCATCCATCCATCCCTTTTTCCCTCCCTTCCACCCATCCATCCATCCTTGCCTCCATCCATCCATCCATCCATCCATCCATCCATCCATCCATCCATCCATCCACCCATCCATCCATCCATCCCTCTTTCCCTCCCTTCCACCCATCCATCCATCCTTGCCTCCATCCATCCATCCATCCATCCATCCATCCATCCATCCATCCACCCATCCATCCATCCATCCATTCATCCATCCCTCTTTCCCTCCCTTCCACCCATCCATCCATCCTTGCCTCCATCCATCCATCCATCCATCCATCCATCCACCCATCCATCCATCCATCCATTCATCCATCCAAACAGAGAGATTTGCCATGATGCTCCTGCCTGCCTCAGCTTAACTCGCTCCTGTGGGGAGAAAACATGAAGACTGCAAGGTCTGTTCCTCAGAGCACTTGGTGTGATAGAGAAGAGCTGCCATACTGGGCTAATCAACTTCCTCCAAAGCTTTCCATTGACCTTAAATCAGAACTTTATTATCTTTGGCTGCAGGTAACTAGAACAAACACTGACCTTTTCTTCTCATGTAATATAGGTTTTTACTAAATGTCACAATCTTTTTAATATTTGCCTCTCTGGCAATAATTTTCTGCAGCAGCTGTTATTCAAAAAATGAAAGGCAGTCATGTTTGTAAGCTTCACACTTAGCATGAAGGTTGCACCACAGCAGGCCATCTGTTTACTGTTTAGACTGTAACGTCTGGTCTCTTGGCCCTGACAGTTTAATACAAGGCTGCAGGAGAGAATGTGACGCAGTTGAAGAAAGATGTTGGGTGCCAGTCATGTTCTGCAAACACAAGACACCTGCTGCAATCACTAGATATGTCAGGTCAGGATTTCCAAAAGGAAGGAAATAGGATTAACACAAAGAGAGCCTTAAAGTTGCCAGATTTTTCTTTGGGCTTGAAAAAAATAGGCATTTATTCAAGAGCTGAAAGAAGATAAAGATGGTTCAAAAGAGAAGTGCAAACAAATCTGATTTTCATGGATCCAAATTACTTATATTTTTCATGCATCATTTAATGAATATGTTTTTTAAATTATTGGCATCAACTACAAGTTTGTCTTTGATAAAATATCTTCATCAATATACCCAAATTAACAGGAATTTTACAGTTTTAGATTTAACACCACAAACCATTTTCCTTTAAACTTGTTTATGATCCACATTCCCCTTTGCAAACATCACAAATAATATTTCCTTCAACAGTGACCTTGACTCTTACATTATATATTAAGCTCATACAGAGTTAAGTCAGAGCTAAGTTAAAGTTTCTCCAGCCTAGATTTTCAGTGTGGGTGATCCGTAAGTAAAAACATGTTGCATGCCTTCTAATCCACCCTTTTACAATATCCAGCTGATTATTCCTGGTGTTGCCACACGGAAAAATACTATTAAACCTCAAAGGGGTCAGTCTGAGCCTTAATGCATGATGTTCTGTTGCCTTCAGCAACCATCACTGAATATCAAACTAAGCCCAGATCATTCACTTTAGAAGCTGGCACAGTGGGCATTAGCTACTGTTGGGGTGAATCACTTTTACAGCTACTGTTCTGACCCTGCTGACCTGAACACTCTGGGACAAGGTAAATGTGGATTAAACAGACCACATGACCATTGTTTTCCACCAAATTGAAACTTTTCTTATAAATGGATAAGCTTCTACAGTCAGTTCCTGGTGTTTTACTGTCTAAAATGTGACTATGTTAAAGTCCCAGTTTTCATGCTGTTCCTGCAGTTTTAGCTTTTAAAAGCAACATTTCAAAGACAAAGCAGGTCTCTCAGGTCATATCTAGTACAAAACAACACTCCACCCCCATCATCCGTGTGACATGTCAATCAGCTATATATGATCGCTGAATAAGGGGAACCTCCTTGAATCATCCTCAAAGTTGGCTTGAAGATAAAGTTTGAATTATTTCCAAGAGGTGTCTACAGATAAAATAAAGAGCTTCCAGCAAGTTTGCAACATACAAATAACCTTTAAATGATAATATAATAATATAATAATGATATTAATAATAATGATATTAATGGATCTTGGAGCTGCATTCAGTAGAGTTGATTAAGACACCCTGATACATAAACTGGGAAAGTGGTGCAATGTTCCTGCCTTAACTGCTGTCTGATCTTACTCGAAATACCGGGACCACTGTCTTATATTTACTGATTATGAATCTGAGTAAACAAAGATCACATGCAGGGTTCCTCTAGTAACTTTTATCTAATACCCAAACGGCTTCCTAAAAGTTTCCTAAAGTAACCATAATATCAATGAGTGGATGGGTCAGAATTTTATTCAATAAAAGACAGAGGTCACTGTGTCCCATTAATACAAGGTTAGAAATCAGCCAGACTCTATGAGGCTAAAGACAACACAGTGTGCCAGAAACCTGAGTATAGGTTTGGATCCAAACCTACCACATCTAGAACTAAATTAGCCACCTGCCATCTTGAAAACAGTGTGAGCATTTTTCTAATAGTTGAGATCAGGGGTGTTTGAAGGTCATTCTAGAAGGTTAACGTTAGCCTGCACATCCATACCAGCTATGTCCAGGTTTTACCTATCTAGCTAAAGAATCTGGAGGTAGTCCTCCTTTATTATCCCATCCACCTTGTGCGATGCACCAGTAACAATGGTAGTAAAACAACTCCAAGGCATGTGGAGGATCAGACATGACTTCAAAAAACTTTCTCAATTAGTGCACATCTACAGTTCTTCTCAGACCTTCTTGATCTTTTCCAACGTTCTGTTTAATAGTCAGTCCAGTAAGGGCTGTTGCTGCCAACCACGCTCAATTTTCATTCAAGTTCAATTTTTATTTCAATTTTGAGAACTAACCAGAAGTTACTCTGCCTTGAATATTTAAAACAAAAACAACTTTCTAAAGCAGATATACTTGAGCCTATATATGTATAATTTGGACCCAGCATGGACCAGAGACAATCCACAATAAATTCCAACTTGTTCACTCAACTCTTGTTTTTAAAATTAAATACAGGAGCTGTATGTGTTTAATTATCCCAACCCATTTGGAACAGTTACCAAAACCTAACCTCAGTCCCTCTTCATCCACTCTCATTCTAACCTCTCATTTCCAGTCATTGAAGGATTACTTCATATCATTATGGCCCATTCTTAGTTAGTGAACTGAACCGTCCAATAGCAATGTCCCATTCAGCTTGTTGGAGAGATTTACTTCATTCGGCTCACTGTTTAAGCAGTCTCGTCGGTGTTGTCTGCAGCAGCAGCAGATGGCTCTTTCCAGCCATAAAAGCTTCTGTGAAGCGACTACAGAGACGGCACAGAATGGCAAACACAGTGGAGCACTGAGCAGCTTAAGAGACACAAATTTGCTTTGGGTTTGCTGGAGGCTGAAGAAGTGAATGGGAAGTGGAAAAATTAAAGTCTCATTCATCAGGTCACGGGAACATGAATGCCAAAGTTCATCCTAGAATGCTGGAAATATAACATCAGCAATGACCTCTGCTGATAAGGACCTGATGAAGTGAGCTGAATGTTGCAGAAAGTCAGTCAAACGACGGTGGGTCGTCAGCTGCTCTTCAAACAGCTAAAATTTATGCTATAGACAGGTTCATGTTTTTTTTTTTTTGTTTTTTTACCACAACACCTTATGACTAGGAGTTGTCTGTTTAACTATGAGGTTTGTTGTATAATATCGGAACACAGACCAGACGACACATATCCATT
Source organism: Characodon lateralis (assembly GCA_036250325.1). Classification (NCBI taxonomy): domain Eukaryota; kingdom Metazoa; phylum Chordata; class Actinopteri; order Cyprinodontiformes; family Goodeidae; genus Characodon; species Characodon lateralis. Next base: position 16,133 of record JAHUTJ010034047.1, read on the forward strand.
ATACTGTGCACTCTCACCGCTAATGGGTGAGAAACATGGAAAGCCGGATGGAGAGAAAGTGAAACAGCAATAGTTCAGAGAGGAAACGTGGTCAGCAGTGCTCTCACCCAGCTGGTGTTGATGTGACTTTTTTTCATATTCTATGTATTACAGGGTAATTTAGCTGAGATAATCAACCAATCAGAGAGCAGAGCAGAGTACATTAGAGATGTTTCCACCCACCATTGTTCTCCACACGAAAGCCTCGTGTTTAACAGTTATATAAAGCCGCTCCCACACAGGCAGGGGTGTTTTAGTGATGGGAGCTGAGATTTACCATGGACAACAGTTAGTCCAACCTGACAGTGAAACTTTATTTTACCCATATTTCACATTTCAGCATTAGAAAGTACAGTAATGTTTATCAGCTTTGGGTCAACACTGTTCAATCTGGGAAGAGCATGAAAAAAATAGATAACTGAGCTGATAGTGATGTTAGAAACCCATTCCTTGAAGCTCTCCATGCACGGTTCTTGAGCTGAATACGAAGTCCCTTGAGGTCCATAGGTTTGTAGTTGTTGGTGCTGCACGTCCACTCTGAATCCCACCAACCATTGAAGTTGGAATATTGAGTAGTCAGGACATTTTACCATTCGACTTATTGCACATGTGGTATCCTGTCACAGTGCCACACTGGAATTCAAATCGAGATCCAACCTTGCAAAAGAAACATTTGATCTAATTTTAATGTACAGGCTTCATGAAACTTCCTCCTCCTCTCTGGAAAAACGGCCACATCAGTCTACTTCATATGAGCTCAGGTTTAGGAACATGATCAACCCCAGCATGCTCACTGTTATACCTTACAAAGGCAAATTTCTCCATCCAAAGGTACAACGCTGTGACAAAGAATTTCCTTCAGCTAATCAGGAAGCCCCTTCAGGCCCCTCAGGTTTTCTGGAAAGGGTCCTTTGTTGGTACCTTGAGAGAGAACTAAACACACTGTGATCTTTCTCCTATTACGGCCCTCAGCTATGGAACAGCCTTATAGAAAACCTAAATGGCAACTGAGAGTTTAGATGTTTTTAAAAGCAAACTAAATACGCTTCTATTCAGTCAGGTTTGTAGATGAAGTTTAAAGTTAATAAAAGTGAAAAGTGTTCTAAGTAAACCCAGCATCAAGTCTCTGACTTGCAGCATTCACCCCTCCTGTAGCAATGAGCATGTAACTTGGATCGTGTCTTGGCCGTTGCAGCAATCCCTCATAGCATGCATGTAGCAACAGTGGCCAAATGTCAGGCAGGTTCTGTTTAAGTGATTTCTTGATTCGACAGGTCTGGTGGTGTTCAGATCTCTCTGTGGTTTGTAATATTTTAGTCAGCTTTCCAAAAATAAAGTTAATCACAGTTAACTGATGATTTAATATGGGAGGTTAAAGAGGGGCTGATGATCTGAAACATTTAAGTGTGACAAAAAAAACAGAAGAGTTCTGTAAAGAGTGGGCAGTACTTGTTCACAGCACTGCAGCCTTAACTGAGAATGAAATAGCTCGAAGGCATTTAGGAGCAGCACGCTACATTAATGCCAATTAATGCCAGTTATTGTGTTGTTGTCAGGAAAGGTTAATTTAGTCATAAATCACATTGTGACAGTTGAGAAGAGATGGTGTGACTGTTGCCGGCTGTCTATTCGTTCCCACACACTGAATATTTGTGTAGAGTGACCTCGTTGCCAGTTTTCGCCAGAATAAAGAGAACGTCCTCGATTCTGGACCATCACTACAACAGCATCCCTGTTCAACACCCTGAATAAGGTTTTCTAAAGTGCTGCTTTCTGTATGAAGAAAAGAGTCGTTATGCTCTTTTTTCTGCCAAAGGATTCAGAAATGTGTATCACACACACTGTCTTAAAGCCATCACATGAGGACCTCACACACAAACAGGAGTTAAAAACAGGCGGACGGTTCATGTGACTGCATGCAGCTGTGGCACACACACACACACACACACACACACACACACACACACACACACACACACACACACACACACACACACACACACACACACACACACACACACACACACACACACACACACACACAGTGTTGCTCAACTTCCACCTCCATCTCCCCACGTTCCCTCTGCTGAGCTGGCCCATTCACGGCTCCTTTAATGGACTTTTGCCGGCAGCTTGTCAGAGACGCTAACTGAGTCAGCAGCTGCTACACTTGAGCCAGCACCAAATCTTGGCCTAAGTTCTAATTCACCTGGGTCTAAAAACAAAATTAGCGAGCACTGCATCGGCAGTTTATTCACCCAGTCACAACTAAGCTCGTTATTCAGAACGTGACTCATTAATCGGTATACTGTATTCCTCCGCAGGCGTTGCTGCTTTTGCTTAACAAGCTCACCCCTTTAAATATGTCATTTAAGGATTAAACCTGTTAAACTGTCCTAATGAAATAAAAAGCAAATAGGTAAAACAAAGGCACCCTGCTTTCACAGAGTCTATACATAAAAACCTGCAAAAATCTACAGATTTAAGTCTATCTACCTGGGGTGTTTTTGTTCAGTGGCCCTTTTATAAAAACCAAATCCATGCCAGGATTAACAAGTGGTGCTGTTAAAAGGGTTGCTCGTTGGTCTCTGAGGTGGAAATATAAGGAAATTATGTGGATCTTACTTAGACTGCTGCCTTCTGCTCATTGGTTAAAAAAGTCTTGAAAAACTACTTTACAATACATGTTTTATTCCTGCTTGAAGCCAAGCCCAGCATGTTTAGGGTCACCACTGGGCTCCTGCAGATCTAAAAGAGTCATCTCACTGAGAATTTTGTTCATTAATCCAACATAAAACAAGTCAAACAGAAAGTTTTAAAGCAGATTTCCCTTCCTGTGGAACGAACAACAAACTAAAGCACAGCAGAGCATGGACTTTAAATGGGAAGCATCTTTATGGAAAATTCATACTGTCTGCACTTTTTTTACTAAGTCTGCTACTTGACTTGTATGTAATGATAGCATGTAAAATGTATTAATTTTCTTCTCTGTTTGCTCTGTGTCATAAAATATCTCTGGAAATAGTCAATAACTGGGCTGGAAGTGTGTGAAACAGCAGCCAACATTTAAAGAAAAACTTCAGTAAACCAGTAGAACTGGATCCAGACCCGTTAAACAGATTTAAGTCTGGCTGCTTGGGGAGGAAATGTAAAGAAATGAGGGATGACTTCCCAGTAGTTAGTTCTTAGTTATCTCTGTGAAAACTCCATCACTTGTAGAATCTCCAAGTGATAACCTCCTGCAGATCTAGAACAGTCATCTCACTGAGAATTTTGTTCATTAAGTGTTAGTTTAGCTCCAGTATTTTGTTGCCCTTTCTGAAGCAGAGAGTCTGGCTTTGCAAAAGCAGTTTTACATCAACACCAACAGTTTAGCTGCATAAAAACTCAAATAAAACGTTTTCAGCACCAACTTGAAAAGTTAGATTTGGCTTTATTGTGCTCATTTCAGACTAAAACTGTTAAGAAAACCCAGCAGGCATTAGTATTGATTAAATGACTGAACACTGGATTAACAGGAGATCATAATTTATCATCTTTATGCTTTTTCTTTTAATGTGGCTCATCACCTAGTGACTTGAGTCAACACACCACCTGGAATAGCATTCACAATTAATAAACCCTGTCAGATTTCCTCATATTAGCAGCTGGTGTTTATAAATTCTGCTTAATAAACAGAGAATGTAGCTGTCCTTTACAACTCAGTATATAAATACAAGCATCAGTTAAATGGCTTAGAAAAAGCCTTTATAGGCAGACTGGTTTAAAAACAGTGTTTATAAATCAGAAGGGTGATAAACCAGGAAATCTGTATCGACAGGAATGTTAAGATAAATAAAGTTATATTTGTTGATACTTTTTTCTTCTGTAGGACATTCAGTTTACGGTAAATTAAATAAAATAAAAATGGATTTAACTTAAATAAAACTGCATTAAAATAAAGTGAAATTACATCAAATAAAATATTAATGATAAAATAATAAGTTAATATTAAATTAAAAATAAAGAAAAATAATATCAAAAACACTTAAATCATCAAATAAAGTAAAATGACACTGAATAAATAAATTGATTTAAATCATAACAAATTCATTAAAATAAATGGAATGGTCCTATTGACATCAAACTTTTCTGTGGCTTTTAGCCGTGCATCCTTTAATTTTCCTGCTGTTTGGAATATAGATTAACTAACAAGGACTAAACTGCTATTTGATCTAAATGTTGGTGGAGGTACTGTATCTGGAAGGGTATAGAATTTCAGTTCCCTGTATTGATCTAAGAAAGTGCTGACTACATTTCACACTGAAATGGTGACGATTGGTCACTGAGATTCAGAGACGGAGGTCCAGATGACCAGGAAAAGAATCACTCACATAAAGCGTGATCAAAAACAGTGATGGCTTCTTTAAATACTTGGATACTCGAATGATTCTGCAGTCGTGGGGTGGATCAGAGATGGACAAGAAGCTGAGTACAGGAAGGTGGTGGACCACTTTGTGGCTTGGTGTGGAAACAATCATCTCATTTTGAACGTGACTAAAACAAAGGAGATGATTGTAGATTTTAAGAGAAACAGGAATAAGTCAAAAACTATTTCCATCATGGGAGAAGAGGTGGAGG
>JAHUTJ010034048.1:0-20783 GCA_036250325.1 Characodon lateralis
TAGACACTCTTAGGCTCACTAAAAGCCCTCCTCAATACTCTTAACATTTCCTCATTATAGGAGCTGTCTCAAGGTCTAAGATGCTTCATGAATAACTTTTATCTCACCGAGGGAAAATGCTAAGAAAGATCTTAGAATTCAAGAAATTCTAAGATTTTTCTTAGAATGACGTCACTAGGAGCTACTTTTAGTCTTAGGATTCTTTGTAAATATAGACCCAGGTTATTTTCATTATGTCCGGATGCATCAAACGCTATATTTAAAAAGGAGGGTGTACTTTCTTTTCCCCATGACTACTAGGAACAGTCTGTGTTGATTTCCAGCAGGAGACCCAGAGTGAAAACTGACCGTGTCCAGTCTGAACTCCATGCTGCTACGCATGGTGAGGCTGATGATGACAACGCCAGGAACTCCATCTGAATGCATCCAGACTCCGCCCACCACAACCAACCGATCACCAACCACATGGGCACAGTGAGAATATCTGAAACAAACACAGAGACAAAGAAGCTCATTATGTTGCTCAATGGGTGGAGTTTGGTTGGTACAACTAGAAGAGCGGCATATAAATTCAGTCCATTTACTATTTCTAGAATCAAATTCAAGTTTTCAGCAAATTTGTTTATTCTGAGAGAAAGCACTAACCTGGGAACAGGAGGGGGCTGCACAGCTATCCTCTCCCAATGGAAGCCTCTTTCTGTCGGCATCAGAAGGCTCGTGTCACCCAGAGGCACCCCCTCTCGGCTCAGTCCTCCAAACACAACAACGCCTCCTTGATACGAACAAGCTGAATGAGAATGACGAGATGCTGGTGCTGCACCCTCTACTGGAATCTGTGGATCATGTAGTTTGAAGTTAAACCTCACACTGCTGCTTGGTGCTGTAATGTTTTTACTCCTCCAGTAGTTTTAAGCTAGAGCTGTAAATGACCAGACTTTTCATTTAATCAGACTGAGGACCTCAGCTTATGGCTTTATTCTACCTGCAGGACTGCTTTGGACACTGTGGCTCCATTAAAACCAGGCAGCCTAAAGGAAAATTTGAGCCTTGACTCAACCAGAGCTGTCAAACTGGAGCACCGACAACTGAATGCAAATGGAAAAAAGGCAAACTGTAAATATCCTTCTGGATATCAAAGGGCTGTTGGCGTCATTATCAAAAAACTGTAAAAGATGCCAAAGAAAGCACTTCTCTGACATTTCTGTCAAACTCTCACAATCCGCAAGTTCTATTTAAGAGTAGAGTCTGTGCCCCAGTCTGACTGCATCGAGCCCTTCCCTGCAGCCTGTAAATGCTTCATGTACTTTTTTTTATTCAGGTCTCCTCACCCAGAGCTCAAATCTCAACATTAGCCCATGACTCCTCAGTCTTTGCTCCTACAGTTCTTGCTAATTACTGGCCAATCTTCAAACAACCATTCTTTCCAAAGTCCTTAAAGAGACAGTACATGGCCAAATAATGGCCTTTCTGGAAAACTAAATGCTTTAGAGATTTTGCAATCTGGTTTTAAATCTATAAACGGCACTGAATAAGCCCCTTTAAAAGTGTTTAATGACATATTTTTACTACTGAACTACTACTGTGTTGTTCTTGTGCTTTTAGATTTAACAGCTGTGTTTGATACAGTGGATCACACTATTTTACACTTTCATTTGGAGCAGTGGGTGGGCATCAAGGACACAGCACCAAAGTGGTTCAGGTCCTGCTTGTCGGAGCAAACGTTTTGTGTCAGTCTAAGATCTGTGACCACAGATCCTCTTCTGCTCCTCTGTTGTGTGGAGTCCCACAGGGCTCAGTTCTAGGCCCCTCCTTTTTCCTTGTATTTGATCCCATTTGGTTTTCTACTAAGAAAACATGGCATGTCATTTCACGTTGATGCAGATTACTGTCAGATCTACATCCCTCTAAAGTAAAAAGCCACATACTCTGTGCAGCTATTACTTGAATGTCTTAAAGACACTGGCTTGATGACAAAGGTTGCCCTTTTTTTTAGGATTTAAAAAAAATTATTTTATTTGCTTTTAAAGCCCTCCATGGCCTTGCCCCATCCTATCTCTTCGAACTGTTGTGGACTCATACACCTACCCGCACTGTCAGATCAGCTGCTCCTCACGGTACGTCAGACTGAGAGTGAACTTAGAGGAGATAGTGGCTTTGCTCCAGCAGCTTCATGATTGTGGAAGGATCTGCCCTTAGAAATTAAACAGACATATTCTCTGCCTGTTTTTAAATCTTTTCTAAAAAAACATGTTTTTCCCTGGCCTTTGACACTCTATGAGGTTTAGGTCATTTTAAATTGTTGTTTTTAGTAGATTTGTATGCTGTTTTATTGTTTTTAATATAGGGTTGCTGTGGATTGTGTTATGATGCGTTTTGGATTTTTGTTTTGTTTTTAACTTATTTAACTGTAGAGTACTTTGATTCTGTCCTGGTTGTTTAAAGTGCTTTATAAATAAAGCTGGATTGGATTTAGGCAGATGGTGGCAGAACCAGATGAACAGATGGTCCAGTGAACAGAGTTCACTGAATCAACTTCCAGAAGGTGATGCAAATGTGTGAGAGTGACTTTATGGAAAAAAAAGACTAAATAAACCTCAGTCCAGTGCCGCTGGTCCAGACTCAGGAAGCTGCTGTCACCCAGAACAGATTCTGATTGGTTCTTCCCACCAAACACAAACAGGAAGTCTCTGCCTGCCATAAACAGGAAAAAGGATTGAGATTGGGAGGAAGAATGGAGAAGAGGAAAGCCAGAGAGGGTGGCAAAAGAGAAAAGAGAATAAAATAAATCAGAAGAAGAACAAACAAGCATCGAGTTGATGGTAAAATAAATGACAAAATAAAAGAGAAACGATTTAAGTAAAAAAGTAGGAAGTAAATCTGACAATGTAATCTCCAACAGCAGAAAAAGAACAAAGAAATGTGATGGATCTAAGGCAAAAGATCAGAAAATGCAAAATATATGCCATGGAAGAGAAAGAAAGAGGAAGAAACACCAAAGAAAGAATGGAGAGGGGAGGGGAAAAGCAAATGGTGGGGAGAAAGTCCTAAACAAAGTGAAAGACAGGAAACAAAGTGAAAGAGTGAAACTGTAACATAGAGTGAAAGAGCAGCAATCTGAGTGAAAGAGAAAGCAAAATAAAAAAGAAAATCGAACAGCTCAGCAGGGAGTTGGAGTAAAAAAGTAAAGACAGAAACAAAGAGCCTAACATCAGGAGAAAAGACCAAAACCACACACACACACACACACACACACACACACACCCCTACCTAAGGGCAATTGAGAGAGACCAATTAACCTAACAATCATGTTTTTGGATTGTGGGAGAAGGCTGGAGTACCAGGAGAAAACCCACACTGGAACTGGTAGAACATGCAAACTCCATACAGAAAGATCCTGGGATTAAAACCCAGAACCTTCTTGCTGCAAGGCAACCAACTGCACCATCATGAAGCTCTACTAATGTAATTGATTATTACCAATTTCTTTTTTGATAAATTTGATTACAGTTATTATTGTTGTTATTATAATAAACACTTTTCCCTAATTTTATTCCAAACCCAATTTCACCTGAAACATTACTGTGCTGTGGTTATTTATTGGATTCAAATGTGTATAATGAACCTAGATAATACAGATACATCTCAAACAAATTTGAATATCGTTAAATAGTTGAATTCTTTTGGTTAAGTGAAGCTCATTAAAATTAATTACACACAGAGTGAAATATTTCTACCCTTTATTTCTTGTAACTTTGATGATTATTCCTTACAGATAATGAAAACCAAAATTTCAAAGTTAAATATTGGAGACACATGATGTCACACCTTAATCAGCTCCTGCAAAGGTTTCCTAAGCCTCTAAATGACAATTTTCAAACTCCAGCCCAACCTTTAGATGTTTCTCTGTCAACAAACCTGAATCACATAACTAGGTCATTAGCAGGATTCTGTAGAACTTGAGCACATGAGGAGGTTCGGACCTTTTATTCAGGTGTGTTGGACCTGGGACACACAGTTGTGGGTTACTGGCCCTAGACAACTGGAGTCCAACATCCCTGCCAATGCTTTCTCAGTCCGGTTCAGTAGGCTACACAGTAATCGGGAAGACTGCTTTATCCAAGTATATTAATAGAATGTTAAGTGGAAGGAAAAAAGTGTGGTAGAAAAAGTTGCAACAACATCAGGGATAACTGCAGCCTTGAGAGTATTGTCAAATAAAATATATTCTAGAAATTTGGGGAATTTGACAAGGAGTGGACTGAGGCTGGAGTCAAACGCATCAAGAGCCACTACGCTCAGATGAATCCTACACATGGGCTACAAATGTAGCATTCCTCGTGTCAAGTCACTCCTGAACCAGTCAACATCAAAAGCGTCTTATCTTAGTGTTATGGCCATAGGCCTCATGGGCTGGATTATCCATGTTGTGGTGAGTTTGCCCTTACGCTCCTCCTGTGTGCAAGTCCTGTGCATTCGGAGTACAGCGTATATAAGCTGCCCATTTTCTTCTTCTGGGAAGAGAGGAAGGGGTCTCTCTCTGCTGGTCTTCTCCACACTCCATGAAGCACGTGTGTGGGCTGCTCTGCTGCTGGGCCGCGTCTCATCTGCATTATGAACATTTGAGTTTGTCCTTATATTTAAATAAAATGTTTATTCTGGGCACCTTTACCTGTGGCATGGTCTCCCATATTTGTTATGGCGCTGAGCCAGTCATAGCACTGGGATACAGAGAAAAGGAACTGGACTGTTCCTCAGTGGTCTAAAGTCCTCACAGATGAAAGTCAAATTTCATTTTATATGGAAATCAAGGCTCCGGAATCTGGACGAAGAGTGGAGAGGTACACAACCCACGTTGCTGGAAGTCCAGTGTAATGTTTCCACAGTCTGTGATGGTTTGGGGTGCCGTGTCATCTGCTGTTGTGGGTCCACTGGGTGTTCTGAAATCTACAGCCAACACAGCCGTCTATGAGGGAACTCCAGAGCACTTAATGGTTCCTTCTGCTGACGAGCTTTATGGAGATGCTGACATCTTCCAACAGGACTTGGCACCTGCCCACACTGTCAAAGTTGCCAAAAGCTGGTCCAATGACTATGGTGTTCCTGTTGCTGATTGGCCAGCAAACTGGCCTGGCCTGAAGCCCACAGAGAATCTATGGAGGATTGTCTAGAGGAAGAGGAGAGACACCAGACCCAAAAAGCCAGATGACCTGAAGGTCGCTATCACAGCAATCTGGGCTTCCAGAACCCATCAGCAGAACCACAGGCTGATTAACTCATGACACGCTACATTGATGCAGTAATTCATGCAAAAGGAGCCCCAACCAAGTACTGAGTGCATAGAAATGAACATACTTTTCAGAAGCCTGACATTTGTTTAAAATATCCTTTTTATTCATCTTCTATAATATTTTAATTTCTGAGACAATAATTTTTACGGTTTTAATTATCTGTAAGCCATAATCATCACAATTACAAGAAATAAATGCTTGAAATATTTTACTCTATAAGTAAGAAATATCTATATATCATTTCTAAAGTTTCATCTTTTGAAATGAGGACAAAAAAAATACAAGGTTTAGTCAATCTTTTGTTGCTGAGAGTAAATGAATACATATGACCACACACAAGGAAACACAACTGAATAAGGTCTGGTAAAAAAAGGAGCTTGATTTAGTTTCAGCTCACCTCTGTGACTGACCACTGCAGCAGTGTGTCTCCATCTTGGTGGAGGAGGATTTCCCGTACAGTTTATTGGCTCCACACGAAGCTTCTCTGCATCTGGACACTGTGACTGGGCAGCAGATGGTGGACCACTTGGGTCAAATTTTACTTTAAAAAGGTCACAGGTGGGTCTGAGTGGTGAGGAGCGGCCACCATACACCACCGCTCCTCCTCCAGGGAGGCAGGTAATGGTATGATAAAGTCGCACACCTGCAGTCAATAAAAAAAATATATTTATCAAACCGCTCAGATCAATCAAACAGGTATGTTTAGGGAGGAAATATTAACTTGACCCAGATCTGCTGATGCTTCAACACCAATGGACCTCCAACCCTCCTGACCTCTGATAAGGGATCTGGTTTCTGTCATCCTGCCTCCTCTGCTAGACCCTCCAGTTAGCAGGACCACCTCTGGCCTTATCCAGGTAGAGGCCAACCCTAAGCCCTCCAAACAAACTGGAACTGTGCGCACATTCAGGCATGTGGAGGTCCGGCTCGGACTGATGTACGGCACTGGAGACACTAAGACAGTAAAATAAGCTGAGTTAGAAGGTTTCAGAAAGATGTGACAGTTTGAAGCACATTGAGGTTTTACTACCTGAGGCCTGAGGGAGCAAAGCTTGTTCCATCAAAGCCCCTCGAGATGCAGTCAGGATGAAATAGTGGGAGCACTTCCCATGCCATTCCTGAGGGTAGACAGAAAGACTGGAGGAGTTAGGCCTGCTTTAATCACCAGAAAACTTTATTTTATGGAAGATAGGACAATCAGAGTCTAGCTAACCTCATGCTCATCAAACGGTTCCAGGCTTTCCATTCTGTCCCGCTCCTCCTGGGAGAGCAGGCCCAAATAGAAATCATTCATATCCAGACACACACAGTGATCCCAGCCCTGATGACAAAAAGCACAAATTGGTTATAAAAAAAAACGCCCCTTATAAGCATGCATTTCATTTTGAAAACAACCACAAAGGTCAAGCAATCATGTATCTTATGAATATATAGGTACATATTAGGATTATTTGCTGTTTTAATCACATTTTGCAGAAGAATATTCCAACAAGACAACAGCTCATCATCCCCAACACTATCACTATAGTAAAGCACAGCGAGGGCGACATCATGATATGGGAAACAGTTCAGATGATATAACCAGATAGAGATGAATAAGACATCTAAGAAACACTGGAATAAACGGTCAGAAGTTCACAGACTTAAGACCAGTTCTTATCGTCTTTATCTGCATGGATTTATCTGCATCCCATATGAAAATAAAAATCTAAAAAGTATGTAGTTAAGCTGCGATTAGCTCTTCTGAGTTGATACTTTTTTCACATGTCCTGTCTTGGCATTTCAGGCCTTCCCAACCAAGAAGCTAGTTGCCTACATGTGCCAGGGCAGTTTGGCTTACTGGTATGGCGATTGCTAGGTGGATGGTTGTCTTGCCCCTCTTCAAAATCCTGACATATTTTCCATAATAAACCAAACTGCTGGAAACCAAGAGCTGTTGAAGACCCTTTAATGGAAACTTTGCAAGGCAGGGGTAAAGGTTGCGTCAAATCTTTACAAACTAAAATAGAATTTATACCGGCTAAACAAAGTTGTGTGGCTACCGCTAATGTTAATAGCGGAGAAGAACGCCAACACAGAGGAAGCTGAAGGAACTACTACCCATCTGACTTTAGCAGTCTGTTTGGTGGAGCCCTGACAGCAATTGAAGGGGTGAGGAAGGAAACTGTGGAGTGCTTGAAATGTTTTGAGAACGCAGAGACTCGCATTGCCGTAACAGCAAATGTCGTTACTAGCCTAGTGGCTAAAGTCTGCAGACTCGAAAATAAATATATGGGGGACAATACTAACAACAGAGAGGTGAGATCTAAAAGTTATAACCTAAGACTGGTAATAAGTAGTATGAACTACCTTACACGGAAAGATAAAAAAAAAATGGACTTAAAAATCAGGTCACCCCTTCTGGAAATGTTTTTAAAATCTCTTTTAGATATTCCCTCCCTCCCGCTCTAACAGGTGCTTTGATTACTGTTCTCCTGAAACCAGGTAAATCCAACAACAAGCGTAAAAACCAATCATCCTCCTGAATTCAGATCAGACAATCCTTTCTAAAATTCTGGCAAGAAACATTAGAGCCTATATTATCAGGTGTCATAATGGCATTATGGTTTTCATAATGTGAGAAAGGTCTTGCACATCTTGCAAGCCCCCTACCAAGGAGGGTGGGGAGCTTGGGGGGCATCAGACACAGCAATCCTAGCACTAGATGCTGGGAAAGCTTTCAATAGGGTGGAATGGACATTTTTGTTTGAGGTTCTTGGATGCTTTGGCCTGGGGAAGGGTTTCTGTAACTGGGTTAAACTTTTGTACAATGATCCCTGTCCGCAGATATTATCACAAATGTTTGGAAACCAAAAAACATTAAAAGAGGATGTAGACAGGGTTGCCCACTGCCCCCCCTCCCCCGTTTTATAATTGCAATTAAACCATGTGCAATCGCAGTGAGATGATGTAATATGGGTATAGGAATTGCAGGATCTGATCATCAAATAGCTCTTTATGCTGATGATGTAATTCTGTTCCTTAAAAATCTCTATGAATTCATCCCATCTGTGGTGGATGCTTCTACCACCACCACCACCACAAAGTGTTAGCATTGTTTTTCATAGTTTACATCTATTAGTTCCAGATGACACTATACATAAGTTCAAGTTATTTTATCTAGACATATTTTCTACTGGGTGCACACTTTAGTTAATATTTGTCTCAATGGTTTACTTACTCTTGTTCTTTTCTTTGAGGTTCTGCAAACCGCAGACCAGCTGGATGTGGAAACCAGGAACATACCATTATTCCAAAAGACTGAGGGGGGGAACTTAACTTGTTAAAGTTGTTAGTTATTTTGTCACTTTAATATTTACTTATTTGTGCTAAGTTAAAGATGGTTTTGCTTCATTTATGTTTTAGTTAATTTTGTATGTATTTTTTTCATTTGTTGTTCCTCTGTTATGCTGTGCCTCCATCATTTGGTGAGTTTAGGTTATTCCACCCCTATTTAAGCAGCTTTTGTTCTCTGTCTGCAGGTCAGTTTTGTTTGAGTTTAGTTACTGTTCAGTTGACCTCAGTTGAGTTGGGCCCAAATCCATGTTATTAATTATTTGAGATATTTTGTATTGAAGTTTGATCCTTTAACTATTTTTGACAGTATTGAATTGAACTTTTTTCCAATTTTTTAACAGCTTTTGTCCTTTACGTCTAGTCCCTTACGACCGACAGACAGACACAAAGAAAGATGTTTTACTTTACCACATGGAAGGACATAAAATCATACATAAAACCATACTCCTTAAATCTCCCATTCCCCACTACTCGGAACCTAAAAAAAATATTATGTTCTAATCCGATAAATGCATAATCTTTTCAGTCTAGTTGATTCTGGCAATAAGTTAGAAAGTACTTGAAAGGGGACTTATTATGCAAAATTAACTTTTTGATCGTTAGAGACTGGTTCAAAGCAGTTCTCTTCCTTGTTTCTCTCACGTCGCTTTCTGATTGGCTATAGGCCACATTCAACAGGCTGCATGCACGTTTGTCCTTGGGGAACACCCCACACAGTAGGATATTGGGCCAAGACAATCCAGCATGTTTAATATTCTCGAACTGAGGTCAGAGCGGTCCCAACGTCCTTCTAAGCAGACTAGATCAATCTTAACACACCACACACAGCAGGAATATCTCATAAGATTATCTCAAGAACCATCACGATAATCTGGGCATGTTGGATGGGGAAGATCGGGTCAGAAATCAGCTTAAAAATCCTGCTTCACTGTGGGGATGTTCTGTTTTGGGTCATGTGGAGCATCATATTTCCTCTACCCATAAAGTTTTGCAAGTAGACAAAACCTGACCAAAGCATCTTCTTCCACATGTTTGCTGTGTCCCCTACATGGCTTGTGGCAAACTGAAACAGGGATTTTATATGGTCTTCTATCAACAATAGCTTTCTTCTTGCAACTCTTCCATAAAGGTCAGCAGGTTTTCCCATTTGAGCTGTGGATCTGTGCAGCTCCTCCAGAGTGACCATGGGGCTCTTTGCTGCTTCTCTGATTAATGCTCTCCTTGTCCAGCCTGCCAGTTTAGATGGACATCCATGTCTTGGTTAGGGATGGGCATTTATAAAACATTTTTAATAATGTTTAAAAACTCCAAAAACTGGCAGTATTGTTGGGATTGTTTCTTCTACCATTTTCTCCACTGCTTGTTCAATAAGAGCATGAATAAATATCAATAAATTCATACATTTGATTAAATGCAGTTACTGTGCACAGTTTAGTGATGAAAATCACTTCTACATGTAACTGGTGTTCTGAAGAGGCCTGTTTCTTAAATAAATGCTTATATTTTTCAAGCGTAGTATTTATGTTTGTGGAGCTATGATTGCTGTGACATGCAGTCCCAGCCACATAGTTTCCTAAAAAAAGAGTGAAAGGAGGTTATCAATATTTTTTTTTTATCATCACATTCATCATTACCACAATAGTTCCACAAAATATCGTGATAAAATCTTATGTCATATCGCCCACCCCTAGTCGGTTTGCTGTTGTGCCATACTCTTTCCACCTCTGTGAGATGTTTAAATAACATATCACATTAAATCCCCATAAAGTACAGTAAAGTTTGAGGCTGCAATGTGTCAGAAAGTATGGCTGACAGTAAACCTTGTGTAGCGTGTTTGTGTACTGGCCTTGTCCAGGAACCTGCGTCTCTGTGCTGAGAGATCTGGGTACTGCTGCAGGGCATGCAGAGCTGAATTGAGCTTCAGGAAATGGTCCTGCATGACACGGCCAAAAGGATCCTCCGGGTGGATCTGCTCGTATATCACAAAGAGGGACTGCGGCAGGAGCTTCGCTGCCCAGCTGATCACACCGTCTGACCTGTGAGACACAAGCTTTTAAGCCTCACTGTATGATGAACGCTGTTCTGTCACTATCTCTTCTCTGCTGTACCATTGGGTCTCCATGTAGGTGAGCACTACTTCAGAGAGGATTAGGGTGGGAGCAGTCCAGTCCAGACCAGCTGCACCCAGAGCCTCCTCCACCTGGGACTCCCCCCTAACATCCACCCCTAACATGCGGTACTGGCTGCTGGATATGTAAACGGACCCTTAGAACACATTTATGATTAGTAAATATAAATGTACTTATATTTATACATCAACTGTTTCATTTTAGAAAACTTAAAGAAATGACATCAGAAACCTGAGTGAGGAGGCAGGGTGGAGTCCAACATCCCTCTCAGTGTTACATTACAAGCGACCAGAGCAGCTTTGCGTTGTGCGACATCAGGAAAATCCACCTCGAAAACAGCGGTCCCATCCAGAACTCCCTCTGCATGGAGGCGGAAGTACAGGGAGTCGAAGCCAGCGCCCAGCGACAGAATCTGCAGCAGTGGAACACAAGATGGGCTGGATGGTATGAACAGTATGAGGGATTGCTGCAGTTATCGACTTGATGCAATCAACTGTCCACATACTCATTCAAGAGGAGGAGATGGCATTTATTGTGAATTGGTGATAAATAGATAAACTGCACTGAACTTGCCTGTCTTTTAGAGCATTTCGCAGTGATGCGAAGAAACTGCCTCACACAGTGGTCCACAGCTCTCCAGCGCACGAAGTAACCCCTGAAACATCCATTAAAGGTTTCCTGACTGCATCTTTCAGACCACAGCACCAGCTGGTCCAGCTGTGAGGACATTCAGACATCTTCTCACCTGTTGATGAGTGGGGCTCTACGGGCTACTTTACACAAAAAGTGTTGGATGAAAGGGTCCTTGAAGTAGCCCTGAGCTGCAGCTGAAGCCTTGCTCACCACGCTGCTGTCGTTGGTTCCCTGCACCTGAGGTGGGAGATCAAACAAGGGCCATCAGAGCACAATCAGGACCAGCAGCAACCAATAATGTCATACCTGCTAATAATGTAATCATTTTTAATACAATAAAGTAAATATCACTTACCAATGATTCTGAATTATGCATGTATAACCCTATTTGTTGTACAAAGTCTTTATTTGAAAAATTATTTATATACATAGATATACATAGATATTCATGATCTATGTATATTTAGATAATTACTGCACGGTGCATTTGGTAGTTGGATCACTTAGCGGAACGAGCTAGAACTCAAAAAGTGAACGTTGATCATGTGTTAAAACAGTTATTCAATTTTCTTAGAATTTTTTAATGCAATTCCAATAATGTTCTAACTATAAGTATTAGAAAAATGGTACTGTAATACTGGCTTGAAAACTAATATTACATTATTGGTTTTATTACATTTAAAGATTATTTCAATTATTGGCATACATTAAAATATTGGACAGTATTATCGGTTGCTGCAGGGTTTCGGCAGAATTTCCAAGTAAAAGTTTATAATTTTTAACAGTGTCCCTTCAGCTTTCTTTAGTTGATTTTTTGTTTATATAGCACCAAATTATTTCAAGGAACTACATGGAAAAAAAAAAAAAAAAAAAAAAAAAAAAAAAAGAGTCATTTCTATCAATTCACATAAATCACAGCATTTAAAATAAAATCCAAACCAATAAAAAGGATAACAAACCTAAAGTTTTAGGCTGAGAGTTCCTCATAGATCCAGACACGGAGCTGGTTCCACAGGAGAGGAGCCTGTTAACTGTCCGCTCTACCTCCCATTCTACTCTGAGATACTCTGCTCAAGCTGTGTGGTTTCCCTAGATTAGTATTGTGTTTATTTGGTATTATTGTGGACATTTGGACACACATTGTAGATTTTTGTACTTTTATTGCACATACATACATTTTTCTTTAATATTGTTATAAAGTACTCTGTTTTCCTTCATTTTTGCATGGAGCACCCACAGGTTCTTTAATGTCATTAAACACAATTTCATACTCAACGACGACAAAGTCTATTCTATTTCATTCTATTCTATAACTATCCAGTAAACCTGCTTTTCTAGGAGCATGTGGAACAATCAGATCTATTATAAGAAGGGGCTTGATTATTCAGCGTTTTGTTCCTAAGGAGAATGTTTTAATTCTACTCTGGATTTAACAGAGAGCCAGCAGAGAGAAAGCAAAATTGTAGAAATATAATTTTTAATTGTTAAATGTTTAATCGAAAATAGAAAAAACACTAAATAAACTAAATATAAAAGCTAATGAATACAAATAGGTTCATATGAATAAGTTGGTGATGGAATAAGTAATAAATTTAAACTTATTTCATAGGGGTGTATTTGTGATGGAAGTTTATCTATGTGACGCAGAGCCTTAACCATGCGTTAGAGAAACAGTCTCCTCCCTTCTCATCCTGACATACAGCCTCGTCGCTTCTGTCAAACATGTGAAGCATTCTCGATGAACAAACCCTCCTGATTCCAACACGAAAATCTCTGACTTCCTCAGTGAGAGGACGGAGACAGAGAGAAAACTCTCCCTTAATAAAAGGTACACTTCACACTGAAATACTATTTAAAGTACATTATGGACATCCTACCCGGGTGTAGGACGTCCCATAGATCCACGTGCACTGTGCCACAGTAAAAATACTCAGATTACAGTTTTAAGAGATTTTTTTCTGGCTAAAGAGGCTGAACTTGC
Organism: Characodon lateralis; assembly: GCA_036250325.1. Lineage (NCBI taxonomy): Eukaryota > Metazoa > Chordata > Actinopteri > Cyprinodontiformes > Goodeidae > Characodon > Characodon lateralis. The sequence goes on from JAHUTJ010034048.1 coordinate 13,368, forward strand.
CGCAGTGTCGCTGCCTTTTCTCTGCTTCTTTATGTCTGTTGTTGGCATGACGTCAGCGAGCTGTCAACATCACCAGACTTCTTCTTTTTCTTCTTCTGACCACATCGCCAGCCAAATCAAAGCAATCTTTTCTGAATCGTTTGACAGATCGAGCTCTATCCTTTAAGCACTCCACCAAAATAATTCAAACATCCTTCACGTGGGTCTAACTTCCGAGTTCACCCACTGTGGCTCTCGGACGCCCTCTTACGGCCTGGAGGCGGAAGAAAGAGGAAGCCTTTTTTGCTGTGCAATACTATAGGAAGTAATCTTGCGAAAACTGTTTGAGGGGGTAAATAAGAGGTAAAAGATAAGAATTAGATTAATAAAAACGCATGAATATTTTACATATTACCCACAAAAGATAAACATTTAAATCAAATCTGATCAAAGTTAAGAAATAAAAAAAAAAAACGGAAAGGCCTCTTTCGCTTTTGCGAGACCTGTGGTTAGAAATAATGTTTTAACAGCGCTGGTATAAATTCCTTTACCCTGAACCTTCGGGGGGCAGCTTTAGAGGAACGGACCTAAGCATATGGAACTGTTTGGTTGTTTTCATCATTATATTTTAACCCTCTTGGGTTAAATTCCTTAAAGTTCAAAGCAATTTTAGTTTGAAGGTTTGATTACATTTAAGTTGGGAGGGGGAAAAAAATAAAATTACCCTAAGGATTGAAAGAAACAAGGCATTCTGCTGTTGCATTTGTATGGTTTTGTGGATTGCTTTTTTGGCATCCACCCAGCCTAAATATCATCTGTTAATATCACATATTTCTTGGAGTTTGAAGGGATTTGACTTTGTTTCTGAATGTAATCGCTGTGGTGAAGATAGAAGCAATACCCTGTAAGTGGTAGATTTTCACAAAATAAACTATTATATATTACATTTGGATTTTTCCAAATTGTTTTCTATTGAATTTGGGTAAACCTTTATCGACTCATTTTTACACATGGTAGTTTAATGTCCATTCCTAGAAATATTTTACACTGTTTTTGATTTTACCATAAGACAAGTGTTTTTTCTCCCATTTATGTAAATATAAATATGTCTGACTACAGTCTCTTTCTTTATCTTGCTCATCCAACAGCCAGTACTTTGTCTACCATAAACCTTCTTCCTTTCTTGATAAGAGAGCAAGTACAAATTCATAGTTTGTCCTTAATCTGGTTTAAACCAACAAACATTAATGAACAGTTTTAAAGCATATTACCATCCATGCATGTTACTTGGTTTAGAAAAAGTGTTATTTTTTAGTATCAGGTTAATGCCTGACATTCATACCTTATATGCTCAACACATTCTGACCGTGCACTAATGACTTCCTGATAAAAGCACTGCATTTTTACCATTTTGGGAAACTAGTTGGGGCCTGCCATAGCAATGCAAGGAGGCATTGAATGCATTGCTACACCTCTAAACTGGACTCTTTATTTATTTTTCTTCCGTCCAGATTAAAAGGCCCGAACCGTAGCGCACATCCTCACAATATATATATCAAAACGTCCGGCTCGGTCCCGGGAGGTGTGCTATTACTTTTATTGGCGTTTCCAGTTACCATGGCGACGTAATTAACGAAAAACCACCCCCAAAAATCCCATAGAAATTAATAGAGTCAGGGGAGGAAGGAAGCCTCAAAATTCACTGTTTTTGAGCCTCTACTGTATCGCCATACTTTCACCTAGAAACACAGTTTAACTTTCAGTTTGTTGATAAATCCGCCCGCTTTTCAGAAGTGAAAGCGGTTTGTTGATAACTGCTACGGTTTCTCTAAAATTAGACTCCAAGCGACACAAAGTTTGCGTGAAAATCCTACTCCTACAATGGAGATGGCAGTTACTGGAGAGTAGAAAGCGGGGATTTTTTCAGGAAAAAGGATTTTTAATTCGCCCTCACGGCCACAAATTTTGATCTAAAGTCACCATTTTTGGCCAGTTTGTAGAGCCGGGCCTCTGCTTTCACACAATATCTTTAAAATTGCTCTAGGTCTCACGGTTTTCTGTCAAACCCCCCTCGATCGCCAAGAGTCAGAGGAATTCTGTAGGCCTTCTCCCATGTATTTTCAATGACAGTTTGACCAGCAATCCATGACAGACACCATTTCTTTCCATCCTCCTATTTTATACTGTGAATGACATAGAGCTATGAAAATCTCCATGATCGGGGACGAGGGATGGCTGTCGCCCACAGTTTAAAGATTTTTCAAATACCACGTACGGTTTCCGAGATATTAGACTTTGTTCGGGAGCATGTTCAGGCATTTTTGTCTTTTTCTCCATTTTGCCTCTTTTCACCTAGTGTTGTATCTTTATTATTATATTTTCAACAAAAAAGGATGGATATTATTGTTCTGAGAAAAACGGTCCAAGAATGACGTCGATAGCCCTTACGGTTTCCAAGTTATGGGCAGTAGTTCGTGAGCATGCGCCACCATGTTATAAAGCCAGGCCATGATGAGACACAAAGTGTGGTGCTGCGTGAGTGAGAAACAGCTGCTGTTGGGGCTCATTAGTTACCATAGCAACAGAACACAGCTGCCAGTGACCTTAAGTAACCTCTGACAGAGAGTGGCTCTGAGGCTGAGCTCAGGCCAGAAGCTTCCATGAGTGATCACAATAAGTCATAGCTGACAACCACACTAGACTTTCAAAATAAGACCTACACATAGTTTACAAAATAAAAGCCTTTTTTTTTTACACTGAACATCAACCTTCCATTTTTACAAATGATTTTTTTAAAGCTGATAATAGCATACACAATGATTTCAGAAGAGCAAGCAGGTTCTATATAACTAATGGAAGTAACCTTGACCTGACAGGACAACCATGCTGGATTTTCAAAATAAGACAAAACATGCTCTACAAAATAAAAGCCTTTACATTTTTAATTATAAATAATTGCAGGACTGGGCATTACACTAATATTGGAGCTCACCCAGTGTTGGAAATTTCACTATGGTGGACATTTGAAATAAGGCTTTCTGAAACTTTCAAAATAAAAGCCTTAACCTTTCATAGTTAATATTGATTTTTATAAGATGTTAATAGCATACACAATGATTTCAAAAGAGCAAGCAGGTTCTGTATAACTAATGGAACTAACTTAGACACGAAAGGACAATAATGCTGGACTTTCAAAATAAGATAGAAAATGCTCTACAAAATAAAAACCAATACATTTTAAACTGTAGATCTGGTCGGAGAAACACGCACCAAGAGGCAGGCCCCGTCTAAATTTCTTCCGAATTTTTTTAGTTCTGTTCTTACTATATATTTCAAGCCAATATATCAAAAGTAAACACTTGGTGTAATCAATCTATATTAGGGAGTTTCACTTTTTGAATTGAATTACTGACATAAATTAGTTTTCCATTGATGGTGTATTTCACTGAGAAGTACCTGTATAGATCAAAAGTGCTGTGTGAAGAATTTTGAGGCTCCTTATGGTCTATTTTCTATTCCAAGTGGGTCATACATTTTGATCAATGTCTAACTTTCCCAACATTATAAATCCCTTGGTACCTGGGAACAGGGTAAGAATTGTAACTTTTAAAGCTTAAGGAACTCTTCTCTGAGAATGTCTGCTTGTAATAATAACATGTATAGACAACATTCCCCCCTGAGGTAAGGTGTTTCTCATCATGACCTTGTAACATGTGCCCTTATATGTAGCTTAAAATCAAATTAACACCCAAACTGCCCTGCAGCAAGAAGGTCCTGGGAATGTTTGGATTTCAAAATCACATTCCAACTATTCCTCTGAATTCATAAAAATACCAATATATATAGAGAACCATATATGTTAGCGCTAAATCTTAACAAAGATTGTAACCAGCTTTTATTCCGTCATCATTTATAAACAACTTCCCTTCCCCGGCATGATGACCTGTACTACTGCATGAAATAAAAATTCCTAGAAAGTTGGTTATCTAACTACTACAGACAGTGCATTTTCTTCTTCTTCTTTAGGCTAATTGATTTAATTTGCATTTGTTTTGCACGCTGTGTGCTCATGCTTGTTTTATTCGGTGTGCTTTTTGTTTTTGTTTGTCCATAAACTCAATAAACGAAGAACATAACAGAACACAGATCTTGTTTTCATTCCCCTTAGTGCCAGTTTGACAATGCGGCACTCAGCGCGCCTGCGCCAGATTACAGGAAATAACATTGTCTTGTAGCAGCCACTGATAGCTCTACTGTCAACAGAAAGGGCTTGGACACCTGCTGCCGCTATAACAAGGTAAATATCCTGTTGCAGTAACGTCAGTAAGAACACGCTGTGTAGGTAGAAGGAGTAAGAGTCCATGTTTTTAGTCCGGCGTCGAAATTGAAACGACTGTTGACGTTTCAATTTCAACACGAGTGGTGTCTCGTCTGGACCCAGCCGGCGGTGTGTCGTTAGCGCACACCGTGAGATAAGACGAGGTTCGGTGAGGGAGGAACTGTAGCCTCGGAACGATCTGCTTACACTGCCGGAGAGCTAGAGTCATGGACTGATGGAGGTCCCCGTCGTGTGGGTGAGGTGCAGAGGCGTAGCGTCCGATTTAAACAGAACCCGTCCTGAGACCTCCACCCTCCGTGGAAAGTCCTTTCTGTAGGTCTCATGGATGCTCTGAATTAGATCTCTGTCTCAGATCGCTGAGATGACATGTGAGAACACTGATCTGAAAATGTGTCATCTTCCTGCTGCGACGGTCTCCAGTCCTGCATTTTAAAACTCTGGTCCTTGTCTAGAGATGCCTAGCAGGAGGGGGTTGTTACTGTCACAGCCATGGTGAAACACCATCGTTTACTTTAAAGATCTGATCTAAAAAAGTTTCATACAAACAATAACTTAAGATCCTTAGCAATTCCATAAAAGCAAACGTTGCTGCTCAGGGGGATTCAGGTGTTAACTCAATGATGAGGTAAGAAGAGTTCAGGATTGATCTTAGAGAAGAAAATGTTGCTTCTCCTCCACCTAATAACAGAGTCGTCATAACTGCACCAGGAAGGATGATTTAGAGATCAGATATGTTCATGACATCACATCTACCAGTCCCATCAAGTTCAGCATGAGTGTGTACTGCTCAGAGAAGCTCATGACCCTCGAATCAAAAGAAAAACTAAAGTCTGGCTTATTGAGGACAGCTCCCAAGAGAAGTTTTGTCCTCTGCAAAGAATATGGCAGCACCACATAGGTTTGTAAAGTTGCATCTGAACAGTCCATGAGAATTTTTAAACAGTTTTTTTTTGCATAGAAAAGACCATAGAGCTCATACCAGGTGTGAAGGACGGTGGTGGAAGGGTGATGATTTGGGCTTCCTATTAGCTGCCATGTGAGCCTGGCCACCTGGAAGTCATTAAAGGTGACCATGAACTACCTTGCCTACAAATATTCTCCAGTCTGAAATGTGAAGCCACCTGTCTGACAGATCCACCTTGACCCAAACTGGGCCATCATAAGAACAAAAAAAGTGTACACAGCAGCGCTTTGAGACAGCAGAATGAGAAGGAATAGAAAACATGTGGCAGGACTTTAAAGAACCTACACAGAAACAAATGTCTGGAAATCCCAACGACCTCAAGCCACGATTTAAAGAAGCTGATAAAGTCAGACATAAATCAACTGAAGTTTTTCCTGCTAAACGTGATTCTATAAACTGTTTGTCTTGAGCTACTTTTATGACCAAGTAAAAAAAACAGTGTTCACAGTGTTTATAATCACATGAGGCAAAGGATGTTTTTTCTCCCAGGGTCTTCTAGCCCCTTCTCCCCAAAACTGATATTCTGTGTGTTTTATTGACATTTCTTCAGGTTTCTTCAAGCTGAAGGAGAACTGCAGATATGTAGCTGAGTCTGTATCACACAACAGGTTATGTCGGAACACTTTTTTTTAGTCAGTTTAAAGCAAGGGGTTCTGCACAATAAAATATTTTACAAAACCAGAAACCAGTTCTACTCCTCAGACACCAGTATTAGAACACTAATGTCTAAAAAAGTGTTAAGGGTAACTACTTGACTGGTCCTGGCCACCTAAGTGAAAATGTGTTTGGGTGTAAAATGTCCAGTAACTATGATATCATTTCCAGCTTTGTTTCTTCTACCCGTCATAACACTTAGAGGACCTTTTGTTGTAATTCACTGCAAAAAACTTGAAGTTTTTCTTTTTGCACAAAGAAAAAAACCAGGAGAGAACAGAGGTCACCCCAGCCCAGGAGCAACTTCCGCTTAAGTCACTGGTAGAGCACCGCTCCAGGGAGAAGGCCCAGCCCCCCAGCCGTCTCCTGCACAGGTCGGGATGAGCTCCAGAGGGAGCGGTGGCCGATCCAACGGCACGCTACCACAGACCAAGATCTGCCAGTTCAAACTGGTGCTGCTGGGGGACATGGCTGTGGGCAAGTCCAGCCTGGTGCTGCGCTTCGTCAAGGGACAGTTCGATGAGTTCCAGGAGACGACTATAGGAGGTGAGATGCAGGGGTGCTGATCAGGAGATGATCCTTATAAGAGCACTTGTTCACTTGTTGCTATTTTCTCCACGTTTCTCCAGCTGCGTTCTTGGCTCAGTCAGTGTGTCTAGATGACACCACAGTGAAGTTTGAGATCTGGGATACAGCAGGACAGGAGCGATACCACAGCCTGGCTCCCATGTACTACCGTGGAGCTCAGGCTGCCATTGTTGTTTTTGATATCACTAAGCCGGTATGTGGAGACAAAGAATTCATGAGGTGTTTTGTTTATGAGCTGCTCTGAGCAGAATGTATTTAATTATACAGTCGTGCGTGAAGATTATTATTTGACCTCAAGACTGTGATGCTATGTTTTTGCAGGAGACCTTTGAGAGAGCTAAAGCCTGGGTGAAGGAGCTGCAGAGGCAGGCCAGCCCTAACATTGTTATTGCTCTGGCTGGAAACAAGGCCGACTTGGCTGAGAAGAGACTGGTAGAATATGAGGTAACACGCTCCCAACTACCCGAAATGTTTTCCATCTTCTTCTCTCTACATATATACATTAGGAAGACATTAGCACAAAGGACCCATTGTTTCAAAATTTTTTACACTTCCTTCCAAGACAGAGTTCACCAGTGCAGTAGGGCCAGTCCATTACATGTACTGGTCAGTGTGGTTTCAGATTGTCCTGTTGAAAAATAGGATATCCCTGGAAAACATGGCCTTTAAGCCACTGTATCGTGTCCACTTAGGAAGCAACACTGATTGACAATCAATTTCACAGCTGTTGTTCAAATGGAATAGACAACAGGGGAAATCTTTGGCGATTATCAAGACACTCAATAAAGGAGTGGTTCTGCAGGTGGGGACCACAGACCACTTCTCAGTACCTATGCTTTCTGGCTGATGTTTTGGTCACTTTTGAATGTTGGTGGTGCTTTCACACTCGTGG
>JAHUTJ010034049.1:0-20776 GCA_036250325.1 Characodon lateralis
ACATTGTATATTGTACATTGTAAATTGTAAATTTGTATATCCTGTAATGCAAAAACAGAACAAAAGAGCAAGTGTACCGAAGTCAAATTCCTTGTTTGTATGCATGAACTTGGCAATAAAGCTGATTCTGATTCTGATTCTGAAATAGGTTATGCTTGATCTGTTTACACATGAGTAATATATTTCTGTTAATTTTGATTATTTGGTTTACACCTGATAATTTGAAAAGCTGTTAAACATAATAATATGTAAAACCACATTAAAAAAAAACATTTTGATATAGAAATGTTATGGCCTACAATCATGGGGAAGACTGCTGACTTGACAGTTGTCCAGCAGACAGTCATCAACACTCTTTACTAGGAGAGTAAACCACCAAAGGTCCAAAGAAACTGGCCGTTCACAGACTGAAGTGTCCAGCCATATTGATGGAAAGTTAAGTGGAAGAAAAAAGTGTAGTGGGTGAAGATGCATTTTATATCATTCTTTCAAGCAGCACAGGGAACCACAGATTGTTTAAAATGTATGTCTAGTGTAATATTTCTTTTTTGGAATTGAACTGAATGTATTAACTTTAAACCTTAATCACCAGAATTCAGATAAATAAATGCTTAAAATCTATCACTTTGTAATTAATTGACAAATTAGTTTCAGTTTTAGAGTTGACTTACTGAATTTGGAAAATTTGAGAATATTTTATTGGAATGAACCCATATGTGTGTACTACAGGCACATTAGTGAACATCTTGTTTGGATATTTATTTCCATCTTTCTTGGAGCATCCAGCTCAGCAAGGCCAATTAAAAGAAAATGTCAAAGAAAGAAGATAGAATAGATTTGACATTGACTGCAGTAATCACACACTGACAATGTATTTCTTCCAAATCCCAAATTTTATACACTTTTTCAGTTAGGAAAAGGGTTTCACATTGCCAAATAACTGTATCAAATTATCTGACTGCGCAGAAATGTTTTTATTACTAATCCATGGCCTTCTGTTTCTCTGAGGTATAAAAATGACTCTTTGGCCCAATTCTCTTCAAAATGGGAAAGACAACGTCTCATGGCATTTTGGTAAGGTTATGTTCTCCCTAAGTTGGGAAATAGCTACAAAAAATAAGCTTCTGGTCTAAATTTTCACATAAATAGACAGCAATGAAAAAATTTAAGACAGCCGTAGCTGCGGTAAGTAGGGCGGTAAATCTCCAAAGCTCATTGTTTGCAAAGAGTGGCACCTCGGGTTCACCAAGTCTCCATAATCGTTCTTTAAACCTTCACATCTTACACTTAAACGTACACATCTTTCCTAGAGATGCAAATATTTGTGGAAAAAGGTGTATTTTGCATGTTTAAAATCTTCAATCATAAAGACTTCCAAAACTTACCGAGGGTTTGTGTCTAAGAGTGTAACTCAGATTTTCATACAAGGAGCAGACAGAAAACAGCCGCTGCAGGAAACTGAAAATGGTTATCAGCACCGATTGAGATCTGAACAATACTCCATGCAACAATCCTTTGGCTGTCTATATTTTTATGGCCTACATCTGATTTTTGCAACACTCAAGGAAACGAGACAAAACCAGGAAATGATGATGTCAGATGTAAAATTATTCAACATTTGTATTTTCTCCATTTCCACCCCCTCCCCCCCAACCCAGAAGGCCTAAAGTTCTTCCAGGAGTGTGTGCTACCATTTTTCTCTCCCTATTCAGTTTTACATAAAACTCTGCACTGCAACCACATTGTGTCATCAAGTATTTGCTCTAAAATACTGCCTCTTGGTAAAAACCTCGGTTGTACTACTGAAGACACACAAAAACAACGTTTGACAATGCAGGACAGAGTGAACAGAAGCTTAAAATACCCTGCTGTGCGTCATTGTGGCAGGATTTATGTCAGGGATTACTAACTCACCTGTAACCAAGCTCCGAGCAAGCTCACGTGCCTTTTACTCCTTCATGCTGAATGACTGCAAGGATGGCACTCCGCAACGTCAAAGTTACTGCTCAGAAAGTGAGGGCTGGGTTTATGACTACCTGTGATGCATCCACTCACAGTGGTAGCCTTAAAATAATTTCATGTAACTGAAGCAGCTGCACAGCACAAAGTTCACAACACTAAAACATAAACGTCATCTTTTGTTTAAGAGGGATAAAATTAAATAGTGTTTTTTTCTGTATAAACTGAGGCATTGTTTATAAAAAAGATTATGTTTCACATAATTGTGAGATTATATGTTAAAAAGTGTATTCTGAAAATTAAACCAAAGTTAATTATATTGCTTTATATATATATATAAAAAAAAATCACATTTCCTTTCTTAACCATGATACCATCTAGGCACATTTTTAGTGTATTTATTTGTTATTGCCATAGATAAATCAAAAGCATCATTAACAAAATAAAATACAATTTATTATTTTGCATCATGCTGTTCAAAAATAATTTGTGTGTTTAAAATGACACGTTAGGCTTTTTAAAGTCAGCCGGTTCACAAATTGTTCTACATTTGCTCAAACAGTACCGTTTTAATTTGACATTACAAGTGCATGTCGTCCTGTGCAAAGCTGACCCCTGGTGGCCATAACTGTCATCACAACTAAAACGCTCCACTTTTTAGCAGCTGTTCATTTGAGAAAACATTTAAAACAGACAATTTTCCTTCAGATTAAAAAAAAATAAATTTACTCCCGTGGAATATAACTAAGGTGCCAGTTGTGTCTAATAAAATGGACCAGTCCCAGTACAGAACAGGAGGAGGAAATCACTGTCTGTTTCAGAGGAACTAGAGGTGAGCATTTTGCTATTTTGGAAACAATATTGTTTGATTTTTGTTTGAAGTCCATAATCCAGGGTCATGTGTGTAAATACTCTTCCTGTGTATGAGATGTTTTTCATATATTAGTCAAAATTATTCTTTTTGGTTGGATCTGAATGGATCAGTTCTGATTTAAAAACCAGAATTTTCTTGTAACAGTATCAACAATAATAATAATAATTTTATGTATCAGGTATTAAAGAGTGTAAATTTTGATCACTATTTAACCCAGAAGGTATAAAATAATAGTATTTTATTAATACAGGTTCGTGTCAACTTTTTAGGGTTCGAGACAATTAAATATTTTGGTAAAAAGTGGTGACCAGTCAAAGCTTAGTCTCAATGATGAAAAAGAGACGTGTGATTAGACATTGTAAAGAACCTCTAAATAGCAGAAAAACTGGGTTTATCAGCAAAAACAAATGCATCAGGTGCTCAACAAATGCATGCACACAAAGACACAGTCATTCACACAGAAATACAATGAGACAACAAAGGCTGTTGACCCAGGTCATGACATGCTGATCTCTCCCTGCTTTATTTAGACCATACATTTATGTATTTTTATTTTTTAGGAAGTCCTACCGGTGAATCCCAAAATGGGGCGAGCGGCGTGAATTTCACAGAGCATGACTTCCTCTCGGATAGAGGATGTTCCCAGCCAATCTTTCATGGATGTAGCAAACAGGAGTCATCGGAACGAGGAAGTGGAGACAGGTGCTCTCTGGAAGATTCAGAGATTGACAGAAAGAGAAAAACAAAAACAGACAATGGTCCACATTTATCTTTGTCTGAGCTGCAGCTGAGCTTTTCACTGTTATATGGTTACATGCAATGCCATTGACAGAATCTGTTTCCAGGATTTTTTGCAAATCAACATATATTTCCCTTAATAATTAATTTCTGTGTTCCAAAGGCTTCTGCTCTTCACACTCCAATTAGTCATCGATTTAGCTGTTTTTTAAGCTACAACAAAATTAACTCAGCTGTTTTTTTATTCAATTAATCTTTCCTTACTGAAATAATTTATTCAACTTTCCTAATGATGTATTAGTTGAGTAAATTGGTTAATTTTTTTGAGTGGCTAAAACCGTCCTTTAGATATATAGAATAATTTATACTACTTATTTGTCTTACGTTTAGCGGCCTTTTTTCAAAAATATTCATCATCTTAATTTAGCTATTTCACCAGTGTACTAGCTTAACTTTTTAGACATCTTTGAGAAGGCAAGTCATTTAAGCGATTTTTAGCGTTTTACTTGTTATACTTAAGTACAATTTAACTATTTTTAGGTATATAACATAAACTTTCTAACTTCTTGGTAGCTGTTTCAACAGCTAAACATCAAAGCTATTTTATTAGCTTTAGTAGCATTATTACTTTTAGCTAGTTTTACAAATTTGATTCCCCATGTACATACTTTCCTTTGAAGATATTATTTTACTTATTACTTACATAATACTAAGGTAAAATTATGTATCTGTTTTTTATTTTATATTTTTTTACCAAACCATTTGCTACTTGTTTCACCACTTTGGCATAGCTGTTGAACATTCTTAGCACCCTATTTCAGCCTTCTATTTCACCATCTATTTAATTCATTTCAGTTTTACGATTTAAACTTTGACATATTGGAGTTATCTATCTTTATATGTTGGTTAACTTTTTGTGAATTATCTAGTTTTAGATGTTTTCCTAACCAGACACTAGGTTGCTAGCAACTAATACGTGCTAGCTATGTTGAAGCTGTTTTTCATCTATAGCTTATTGCTTTTAGAGAGCATTTAAAACTTTTAATCACACAAACATGGTAGTTTTAACCATATTAAACCCTCAATTAATGTTATGACTATATTATTTTTGAGTAATTTATTACAAAACACTTGCTTTACCAATTTTCCTACCCAGACCTGTTTCCAAACATTATAACCTTTGTTAGGTTAATTAGCATGTTTTTGGCACTAGGTTGCTAACCACCAATTCTATCTTAGCTGTATTTCATTAATAGCTCACTAGTTAGCATTTAAAACTTTTAGCTGCAAATATATATACTACATGCTAAGTTTTAGCAATATACTACTTTTGGTTAACATACTTAATGTATTACTTTTTGTACGGTTTTACAATCCTTCCTTTATGTACTTGTTTTACTGGTTTTGGCTAGCTGAATGATTTAAAGTTATTTTGTCAGTTAGTTTCATCACGTAAACTGAATTTATTCCAATTTATACTTTTTGCATGTATTATAGTAGCATAAATCAATCTGTGTTTGTTAACTGTTCATACAATAATTACCTGTATTATCGGTTTTCTAAAATATTAGGCTAATTTTGTACTGTATGTGCTCAGCCAACCATTTTCAATGCGACATTTAAGTTCTTTGCTATTTGTGCATTCATCATTAATGTTTCCATTATTTTCACTCAGCTATCTCTTATTCCATTCAATCAGCCATTTTATTTGGTAATATGTTTAATAAATTCAACCTTTTATGTATTACATCTGTCTTTCCTATCTGTTTTACTTAAGCAAATATTCTTACCTTGGTAAATAAACTACTTTTAGTGGTTTTGCAGTTCAGCCACTATGCTGTTAACTGCCAATAGATGTTAGCTATTGTTTAGCTGTTTTTTTATTATTAGTGCAATACTTTTAGCCAGCTTTTAAAATTTTTATTTTTTATGTTTATTGTATGCTAGTTTTAACATTGGTAACATAATTTATCCATTGTTTTTCAGTTTACTCTGACTGTGTGACACTTTTAGCTGGTCATTGAACAACTTTGCACTCAATATCAGAAGTTTGGTTTTTACTTCTTTAAACTTTAAGGCCTTAATCATAATATAAATGTTATTTAACAGTCTATCTATCTGTTAGTCAACCTTTCATAGAATTGTAGCCAGTTTTTCCATAATATTTGGGTTGCTCTTTTACTATTCTATGTACACATTAGTTTTATAGCAATATTGGGGATTGTTTGGTAATATTAAAACTGTAGTTTTAATGTTCTGTTTTCGAATCAGTTCAACCTTTCCTGTTTTTATTTTATGTTAGTCATAAATGGTGCCAAGTTAGTCATATGGCAATGTCCTTTGCTGCTCAGCCTTGCTCACTTTCCTTCCTTGGTTCATAGGAAGGGAGGTCCAATGGTAACTAGGAATCTTGAAAGAAGACATTAGGACCTAAAGAGAGCAAAGTTTGGTCGCAGCCTGCCAGCACATTTTAGCCTTTCAATGGAAAACACAGCCAAGAGGAAGCTGACTGCTGATGTAGTCATCTTATATTCACTACTCACTTGGGTACGAGCTAAAAATTGTCCTGACTGCCACCAGGGGATTCAAACAAAAGAACACAGAGTGCTGAGCTGATCAGGAGAGGCCTGGAGTTGATTCAGCTCTGTGTGTCAATTCCTGACTGAAACAAATGTACATGTCGCCTTGAACAATGTACTCTAGCACCAAACCAAGACCTTGCATTCTGCTTTGGTGCCTTAAAATTCCTTTACATCTTAGGGAGCAAATTTTTGCCCCACCATAGCACACTTGTATTTTTAGTTTCTTAAAGCATTATTTTACCAATTTTCCCTTTAAATGGCAATTTCATGCAGTTTTATATTAGTTTTAGGCAATATTGCTTAAAGTGTCATACACTAAGCTAATCTAAATTAAAGCTCTGGTAGGCATGATGATAAAATAGTCTACAAAAAATATGGAAATGGGGTTCCAGCTGTTATACCTTATGATAATTCCCCATTTCAGATTTTGCAATAAAAATAGTCATTTGTGAAAATTCTGTGTGAATTTTGACACATATGCTCACATCTTGGAAAAAAAGACAAGTGATGAACCTTTCCAGTTCATCTATTCACTGGTAAAATGATTAACTTAAATATAACAAAAGCAGGAACGCAAGCATAAAAAAAACAATCTGTATCAGTGAATCTAAATTTAGTGGGGGCACAACTGGGCACTGGTAAGCCGGGCAGAGACCATAAAAGCGATCAGGCCTGAGGAGAACAGCATTTGCCTGGGATTATGAGCGACCAGCCCTTGCTTTAGACCAGGGACACACCCTCTCCTGCAGCTGTCCCTCATGCTGTATCAATGACTATCAATGACTTAATCAGTCCGGGTCCCTGCAACCTTTACTTATCTGTTGTTCTCTCTAACACCTGGCCAGGGAATTATCAGTTCAATGTTTTTGTTAAAAAGCAAACAAATCCACCGTCCTTAGTTAGATTTATTTGCATGTGCATTTGATTTTTGCAGGTATGTGATTTCTGAGGCAAGACAACACTCAACAATTGTTACTATATATAATGCATGTATATGTACTAAATGATGATTTAAATACAAGAAAAAGAGACTCCTCTAATTAAATGCTTTAAATGTGTATAGGGAAATGAAGGTTGTCTTACATTTTTAATCATTTTTTAGTCAGTGAACTACTATTTCTAATATTTTACAACTTGAATGATTGATTTATGAAACTGTGTTGTCATTTAGCCAAAATTACAGATAATTGCTTGCATGTGAATTTAGTTCTTCTTTATTGCGTTTATTTGGCAAATCCATCAGGTGTTTATGCTCATGACATTGTAACATGAAAAACTACACCCTATGGCAAAACTTCCTTGTGTTTGTGCCTCAGTTGGTCAACTGCAGCTGATCCTGCTGGTCTGGTTGTGTTAGACCGCCAGCCATGCACCTCGTGGGTAGATGGATCTATGTTTGTCTGTGAGTGTTTGTGAAAGGCAGCTACCTGAGATGAGATTAGGCCAGTGCAATGATTAAGAGCTGCTGTGTTAATGTCGACGCCTGTGCTGCTGTAATCTCCAAAACGCACACTGCTGGGAGCGAGGCCCCAGGACACGCAAATACAGGCACACATGCACACAGACATGGACATAAACAAACACAGAGCTGAGGTCCTGATTTCCTCTGAGATGTACTCCTTTTGGTGCAGCTAAACTTCAGTTTTTTCAAATTTTGGAAGCATCTTGGTTGCTTGATGCCAAGCTGCCCTTAAAACAAATTAAGCAACAAATTAAAAAGAAGCATGCACTGGCTTTCAATCCCTTTTTCCTGATACCCCAAAATAAAATCCTGGGCAATCAGCAGCCAAATACGTTCCATCTGTGTGTAATTTAATTTTGTTGTAATCTCAGCTGTTCTGTTAAGACTTCAGAGGTTTGCAGACACTTTAGGGAGAACATTGTAGAGATGTTCAAAGCAGGGATAGGATACAAAGTCATGTCTAAAGCACTGAGCACCCCACAGAGAACTGTTCAGTCTATAATTTGAAAATCAAAATAGTACGCAACAACTGCAAACATACTAACAGATGGATGTCCCCTTAAACTGGCAGGCCAGGCAAAGAAGTCCATGGTAACTTTGGAGGAGCAGCAGAGATCCACAGCTAAGGTGGGAGTATGTTGAGAAAAAATATTAGTCAGAATCTTCACAAATCTGGCCACTACTGTCAAAAAAGAGATAAGAGGTCCGATTAACAGTTTGCCACAAGCTATGTAGAGGTCAAAGCAGCCATATGAAAGAAGGTGCTCTGGTCCGATTCAACCAAGATCAAGCTTTTTTGTCTTACATGTAAAACCTTAAATGCAATGCAAAACTAATATTACACAGCACCCTGGACATACCCAATAAACATGGTGGTGGCAACATCATGCTGTGGGGAGGCTTTTTTCGAGCAGAGAGGGGAAGCTGGTTAGAGTTGATGGGATGATGGATGGAACTAAATACAAAACAGACCTGGAAGAAAACTTGTTAGAGGCTGTAAAAGACTTCAGAGTGGCACAGACATTTTCCTTTCACCAGGAAAACCATCCTGAACACACAACAAGAGCTAAAACAAAACGGTTTAGATCAACGCATATTCATGTGCTAGGATGTCCCAGTCAAAGTACAGACTTAAATCTAGCTGAGAATCTGTGGCGAGACTTGAAAACTGATGTTCACAGATGCCCTTCATTTATTCTGACCCAGCTTGGTAGAGACGTACCCCATGTCTCTGACATGGTTTAAAAAGGACTGACTCAGGAGGGCTGAATACAAATGCACTCCACTCTTTTCAGACTTTTGTTTGACAAATAAACTAAACTATGTATACTTTTTAGTTAAATTCACAATTATGCACTACTTTGTGTTGGCCTGTCTAAAATCCCAATAAAATATATTAAAAGATATTAAAAGATAAAGAGATTGAATGGACACTTCACAAATAAATGCATGTATGGAATAATCAGTAAAAATTTGAATGAAAGATAAAAACATGTCAATAACAATATAATACATTAGTTTTAGGAGTCTGAATAGTCAATTTTTCCCAGTGTATCCTTTCTAGTCAACCGGCCCAGATCAGTTAGTGGTACGGAGATAATGTCACAGCTAAAGGTGGGGGGTTTGTCCGCGGCAGGTGACCCCCCCACCCCCACCCACTCTGCTTAAAGCCTCGGGGGATCGAGGCCTGAGCCTGTCGTTATGCACCCATTAGCTGTAACAACAGGGAGGATAAACCTGCCACTCAGCTGCAGACTGAATTTAAACACATTTACACCAATTACAGCAGATTCTCCTGCACAGCCTGGGGGAGAAAAAGTCCATTTAGGGAAGTCCATTCACGTCAGGACATCTTCTACAGATGTACTCAGGAATTTATGCTGAATTTGGAAAAAAAACACCAGCTAATTCTATAAATGATAATAAATAAATCTGGTTATTTATTTTAACTAAAGCAGAGAAATATTTAAAGATATTGTGGGAAGAATTGACACTGTTTAACCCAAGAGAATACTTTAAAACCCTCAGCATGAACAAAGCACATAAACATATACACCTCTGGAACATGTTTCCTCTGAAGTGCTAAAAATGGACCTCTGGGTCAGGGTGATTGACCCCTCTGAGAAGAAGGTCTTCCTTTTGAAATGGGGGAAAATCTCTATTTATAAAACGAGCGCTCTAGTTAGATTATAAATACACTGACTCATCCCTCAAGGTTTGGTCTGATCACGTAAAGATTTTTGTCTGATAAGTTTGATTGATGTCAAAACACTGTGCGGGCTTTAGCTGGTAAATATATCGTAGCCGTTCAGGAATACCCACGGAAATAAATTCTGATGTCACCACTGCGTTAATAAGCACAACTGTGGAAAAGGTGAGGTTAACTTTATCTCAGTGAAGGTGTAGTCAACTTTGGTGGGTTTTAATGACTCTCTCGAGCATTAATCAGAAGAGACTAAATCATTTACAGACAGGATATCCGGAGCATAAACTGTGCACCCGTGCCGAGAAACGTCGGGATTACCTCCATTCCACTTGGGCCAGGAAGCCGGGTCGCAGGAACTCCGTCCGCTGCCCGGCTTCCAGGTGAGTATCTGCGATGGGGTTCATGTCTGGTGAGGCACAAACTTCTCTGGAGTCAGATGTACAATAAACCCAAAATAGAGGCTTATATTTAAAAAATATTAATAAATTCCATACTGTTCAACAATACAACAGTAAGAAAAACAAAACAATGTTTTATATAAGGTCAAATTTAATTATAACATTTTTTTTTTGCTCTTTTTTTTTATTATAATAAATTATTATTTACAATCTTATCTTTATGTTTATATGAAGTCCGTGGAAGCAGGTTGTCTCTCAATCAAGTCTTTTAAAATTTGCCAGTTTTCCCTCACCTGGATGCTAATGTTCAGTCTGTGCTGCTCAGTCTATGCCAAGGCAAATCCGTGTACTCCACACCCTTTTCAGGTGTACCACTCTGGTTCAAAGAGCGGGTTGCCTTCCTCCAACTTGTTTGAAGCAGATCTTTCAGCCCTGGAGTTGGTCTTCCTTTCTCTAAAACCTTCTGTTTTGACTAAAAATCCAGTTTAGAAAAACCCTTTTCCAGTTTTGAGAAGTAATCTTCCATTTTGTCAGAATAAATTTAAATAAGTGTATGGTTACAGGTCTTGTTGGTGAAAACACCACTGCCCTCTGCGTAGCTGAAGAGTCCGTAGCGACACTGTCTGTGCCTATGGGGCTCAGCACTGCCCCTATCAGTGTGGCACGGTACTTTTTGCCTCACCCTGTCCATTTTCACTGCGCATTTCTGGCCGATAAGAAATGTATATTGGCGATATAAAGTGAGACAGCAATGGGCATGCACCTAGTGCTTACATCAGTCAGCCCCATCAGTGGTGAGGCACAGCTATTCACTGCTTCACATTGTTTTTCTCCCATGTATTTGAATCGGCAATGCGTAAATTCAGCCATTTTGACAAAATGTTGAATTCATACAAAAAACAAATTTATAAAACAGTCAAATGGACAGATTTTCTCTTGTCATTGCTAGCATTTTACTTCTCATGATGGCAGGTGAGGCAGTGCCTCAACAAGGTTTATGCATTTTACAAAGTTATACAGTATATTGATCATTATAGATATCATAATATTGTCTAATATTTACTATCCCTTTCTTTCGCAATTCTAAGTATTTCAATAAAGCAAAATTTGTCATTATTGTAAAAGAGGGAAAGGGTCAACCTGAATTATAAGCAAACGCTGTAGCTACTAGGGCCTCTAAGAGAGTCTATAATTCTTACAGGATATGTTGACAAATGCACCAGTTGTACAGGCCTCTTAATAAATTAGAAAATCACAAAACAACTTATTGGTTTCAATAATTTTATTCAAAAAGTGAAACTCATTTATGATCTTAATTAATTACACAGGGTATCCTACCAGTTTTTCCTTCCACTAAACTTTCTAGCAATATTTCAGAAAAAATGTTAATATTATTAGATTTGTTTTGTAGAAATGTCAGCTTACTTCATGATCTTCATGAACTCTACAGTAAAAGCTATCAATTATTTGGTTCCGGTGTGTTTTGCATGAATTATTGCATCAATGTGACATAAAATGGAGGTGATCGGCCTGTGGTATCGCTGTGGTGTTATTAAAGCCCAGGCCTCTTTTTGGGTGTAGTGTTTCTCACACTCCATTTGGCAGTAACTCATGGATTCTTTAAGGAGTTTAGGTCCCATGAATTTTCTGGCCAGACAAGTCAGGTCATTTAACCAGGTATTAGTACTTTTGGCAGGGTACAAGTGCCAAGTCTTGCTTTAAAATGAAATTAGTAAAATTATTTAATTTTAAAGCAAGAAAATGTGTTAAAAAAATGAGTAATTTTTTAACACAATTTTTCCTTCCACTCAACGTTTCATTAATATTCTTTGATATATCTGTGAACAACGAACCCTTTAGCTGTGACCTTTTGTGACTTCCTCTCCTTGTGGATGGTGTCTGTGACTGTTTGCTGGAGAATTGTCAGCAGTCTTCCCCTTGATTTTTGTATTAAAAATATGTTTTCTTATGGCCAAATGTAATATTACCTGTAAATAATAAGAATCACAATCAACAGGGACAAACAAAAAAGCTTGCTCTGTTTTTTCTAAATCTAATAAATGAATTTCACTTTTTTTATGGAAGTAAAAAAGACATTTTTAAAGGGGCGTCCTACAAAGTTGGAACAGCTCTGGGAAGGGAAGAGCATCGCAGCCCTCTTTTAGCCAGCTGTCTGGCAGTTCACAGCAACAGGTGGGGGATGGGAAGCATTTAAGCTTCATAAAATGTAAGATTTCATGTAATTTTAAATAATAGATACAAACAATGATAAGTGTTTTTGCAGCCATTTATTTTCTAAAAGTGCAAAAGTATAAAAAAACAACTCTATACACATACATTTTAAAATAGTGACTGTACAACATTTATAAACAAAATATCCTTGCAAAGGAAGAATAGAAAAGTTAAAACTAGTGTTAAGATTAAAATATTTTATGGCTTTTTAACAGTTTTTACAAAGATACAGTACAAAATCTCAGGAGCTTAATTGTGCCAGGACTGAAAAATAAAAGTATTTATGTTTGAATCTAGCTTTAGAGATCAGATCATTTGTCCGTTGCAGCAAGAAGAGGTTACGAGCTGTTGTAGCTGCAGTAATACACAGCCGTGCTGGCGTCTGACAACACGGATGAAATGAGGCTTTCAGGTCCCTGCATGCCAGCCTCGTGAGGCCCATACGGCAGGCCCGCCATGTCCGTGCGGGCCGATGAAGAGGAGCTCAGGTACTGCTCAAACTCGTTGCGGTCCACCTCGGCCAGCAGCTCTGAGTGGTGCATCTGCTCCATGCTGTCCGCCGAGTGAGAGTGGGTGTCAGGGGGTGGGGAAAGCTGTCCTGCCCCGCCAGGGTGTCGTTTGGGGTGGCTGGGGTTGCAGTGCTGGTTGTAGTACATGGCCAAAGGGTTGGGGCAGCTCATGTAGGAGGGAGGGGGCTGCTCTGGAGCGGAGCCCAGGTGGCGGTGCATGATGCCGGGGCTGCTGTGGTGGCTGGGGAGGGGTTCGTGAGGTTGAAAGTCTGCCACCTGAGGGTGGTAAGGGTATGCAGGCATCATGTGACAGTCCTCCTGTGAATGTGGGGGGAAGAACATGGAGTCTGACTCCACAGCGTCCAGGGGAGACGTGTCAGGTGTGGGGAGACTGTAAGGTTCATAAGATGGGCCCCCGAGCACCTGAGTGTCCCTGTAGTGGCTCAGGGGCTGTGGGGGAACCTGGAAGCCATGTTCATGGTAGCCAAGGCCCAGGCTGTCCACGCATACCCTGCCATCTCCAGGCATCGACTGGGCCTGGTGCTCGGACACGCCGTGGACCAGAAATCCAGAGTCCAACCTCTTGATCCTCTTTACCTGTTTCCGCCGCCGGGGCCGGTACTTGTAGTTGGGGTGATCTTGCATGTGCTGGACCCGCAGCCGCTCAGCCTCCTCCACAAAGGGCTGCTTTTCTGTGCTGGGAAGGGCTTTCCAGGATTTCCCTGCAGGTCAAGAGGAGGGGAACACATCAGTGATATGTCAGTAGATGAAGTACATGGCTCTTGTGATGCACATAAAAATAGCCTGTTGCCATTTTAAGGAAATAGGGACGGGATTTTGAGGTTATACTTGTGGCTTAGCTGGCAGAAGAAGTTTAAAAACATGACGACGACAAATCAAATATCCACAGGGTTCTTATAACTGTACTATTAGTTACTAATATAAATTTAGGATGGGAAAGCGCAAAATAAATAAATAAAACTCTGGAAGCGCCCCCGCAAATATTACAGAACGCAATAAGAGCAGCGATAAAATTACTGAATAAACAGTTTTAATATTTAGAAGAAAGAAATCTGACATAAATAAAATAAATATGTGGCTTTGTAAGTGTATGCGGTATGAAATATAATTAATTATAATATCTAAATAAAATTTCAGCAACAGAGTTTTGAATAAATGAACTTACCCAGCATTTTACTGAGCTCCGCGTTGTGCAGGTCCGGGTTCTGTTGCGCCAGCCTCTTGCGCTCGTCTTTCGCCCAGACCATGAACGCGTTCATGGGCCGCCGGATCCGCGGCTCGCTCTTACCGCGTCCCTGACCGCCGGGGCCGCCACCGCCGCCGCCGGGCGCGCACGGGTCGTTTTTCACCTTGCTCTCCCCGAGAGGACTGAGCGGGTCGGCCCACTGGCAGTGTCCCATTCCAGGCATCATGACTGACATCGCGCACCTTGCCTGGGTCTGATCGTCGCTGGCGTAACCCGCATCGGGACTACTCATTTCTGTCCGAACTGGTTCTGCAAGGTGTTTGGAGAGGTGCCGAACTGCGCGCAGGAACCACAAACCAACGACGAGAACAAACTGGAAAAAATATGTATATAAAAAATAAAGATTTGGAGTGTTTCTGGGGTGAAAGTTAGAGAAGAGAAAAGAGAAAGTCCCATCCACATGCAGCGAGAAGTGATAAGGTAGGGAGAAGTCAGCAGTTAATGTGAACAGTGGAGCTCTATAAACTCACAGGCAGCCAATCACCGAGCGGAGGGAGTGCCAGCTACTACAAAGGTGTAAAAAAAAAAAGAAACGTTCACATCAGCCCGCCTCCGACCCTTTTTTGGAGCGGTTGTACTCGCTGGGGGAACAGTCTGCCAGATTTCCAACGTATAATCACATAAGCAGGACTCAGATAAGAATTTAACAGAAATTTACCAATTCCTGCGCCAAACTGAAGAAAACCTCTGAAGTTTTCTCAAGTAACTCCTATTGGCACTTTCCTAGTTTAAATATGCACAACACATTTAGAAACTATTAGACCTAATCCCCAGTCTGTGTATTGGCCTGTTAATCACATTAGAGACTTGAATAAATAGAGGAATAAGAGGGCTTTGTGGCTGCGTAGGGACCCCAGAAAATCCTAACCCTTAAAGACATTGGACACTTTTACTTCAACACCCTTAAACCGTAGATGGTGGGTGTCTTAACCCTGAGATGACTGATGTGACTGCCTTTGGCTTTCCATTCAACTTGTCTGGTCAGCAGACTGGACGGGGAAGTCATCGAGATGGCTAACAGTCACCTAACCTCCAGAAAACTTCACAAAGGTCAGATGGACATTTGCACCAGTTGTACATATCATAAGGATGTTTAGAACACCATATAAGACTTTGAAAAATATTTTGTCAAATAAATGTTTTGTTATGGTCTACACAACTGCCCAGCAGAGTCACTGAAACGCTCCACAAGGGGGGGTCACAAAGGTAACGGAAAAAGAAGCTGGCAGTTCACATAGTTTTGTATCCAAGCATATTAATGGAAATTTGGTGGAAGGAAAAACTACAGTATAAAAGTTACAATGTTTTACCTGCAACAGGTTTAACCACAGCCTTTTTTATTGGTCTAATCTTCTGTTCTAATTTTGGGTTTTAATCAACTGTAAGCCATAATCATCAAAATTAACAGACAGGAATGCCTTATACAAATGCTTGAAATGTATCACTGTGCATTATGAATACATTAGTTTCACTTTGTAAACTAAATTACTGAATTAGTTAATTTTTTTCGATGTTATTCATAGTCACTCATATTTACTTTTATATTTGTACAACTGGCACATTGGTTAACATGTCATTTAAGAATTTTAATTTCTCTTTGGGCCCCCAGGGCTGTAGGGGTCCCTAGAGCTGAAGGAAGTCATATTTGATATATTTTAATTTTTTTAAATTTTTTATCAAGGAAAGGTAAAATAAGATAAAATTTTGATAAAACTATCTAAATCTAACTTCAAGTATACAAAAACAAACAGCAGATTCCACACTGACATTATTCATGACACAGCAGAGAAATCAATTAGAATGTTCATATTACACAAACTATCCAGTTTTGTATTTTCTTTCACTAACAAATAATAGAAGACACCTGGGTAACGGAGTACAGTTTTTTACTGTATGTTTTAGCAAAAACCTTATTAAAGAAACAAACTGCCTGTTCTGATTTGCGTTTATTTGGGTTGATGACATCACAAGAGGCACAGGAATCAAGCTGATCAGCTGCTATTAGCAACCTCTATGGCAGACAAGTAACGTTTGACAAATTTTGACAAAGATTTAGCAACATTCGAGCCGTACTTCGATTGCAAGAGGTTCAGCCTCATGCATTTAAGCCAGAATTTGACTCCGATGGACACGATGGACAATGCTGTTAATGGCGAAGCTAACAGTAACAATGACCATGACAATGATGGTATAAAGCTGTTTATATTTCTGTTTGAAATGTTTGATCTAATTTGTTTCTGTGCATAATTGTCTCTTGTATTATTACTAAAGATTTTTATTGAGGAAATCTGGCTGTTTCACTCTGCACTCGTCCTCTTGACAAACGTCTTCCATGGGTTTCATTGCTTCCAAACTTTCCTGAAATTCATGCCATGTTTACACATATGGCTCAGGTTTTTTGTTGCAGCTGTACAGAATACAAGTAAGCACTTTTGAAGGAGGATTTGGATTTAAAAAATACAATTAAAAGCATGAAAAAAGAGAAAGAGAAAAACATAGAAACAACTACTCAAAAGAATTAAGTTTCCGGATGCCTTTTCTGACGTCACAAGGAAGCTTGTTTTTGGGTGGATAGCTTTTATTTCAATTAAATATTTATTATATATTAGTATGAAAATAGCAAAACAAATAGCAAAACTAACCATAACATGTTGTTCTATAGGATTGATAGAGTTCACAGAAAAGCCTGGCTGGTAGCTCTTAATAAAATAACAGAATCAATTCAAGTAATATTGCAATATTGTGTTTTTCAAATTATAATTGTGTTTTTATTTATGCAAAAATATATATCTGCACTTATTTCTTGTATGAAAAAGATATTATTTGTATGGGGGCTTAAGAACATTTAACTGATGTTTCAGCGTCCCTAAAATAAACTTAGTGACATACATGGCTTAAATTAACAAGAGCAGAAAATGCTTAAATAAACAGCATGGAACATCTTCTTAGTCAGATTTAAGCTTATAGTTTGATAGGCCTTTCCAAAACCTTTTTTTTGTTCTTTCTGACCATTTACAGGTGGACTTTCTGCTGCAGTGGTCTAAAGCCCCAGATCATCACAGCACCACCACCATGCTTGACTCTTGGAGCATTTTTGGTAGACCAGCCAGTCCTGGGAAGACACTGTTCCATGTGGTCTTCATTTGTGCATAATGGCTTTGACTGTGGTTTGTTGGAGTTCCAAAGCCTTAAAAAAAGCTTTGTAACTCTTTTCAGTCATTTCAGTGACTTTGTTTCTTTGTTCTTAAATTTCTGTGTTGCTTTTTGAGATCTTTTAGCCTACTTCGTGTTGTCAGGCAAGTTTTATGTTGGGAGACTTCTTGATTCTTAAGGGCCGTCATTAATCAGGGCTTGGTTTGACTAGATAAATTGAACTTAACCTAATTCACGCACATTGAATTTTGTTCTTACTTAATTTATCATTGTCCAATATTAAAATTAGTTTCATGATCTGAATAATTTAACATTCAGGTTTGACTAGAAAGCAAAAACAGGCTAAATCTGTGATGCGGGCCTTTTCACAACACTGTGGTTCTCATTTACAACCAGTGTTATCTCAAGAAACTCTAAGATACTAAATTAATAATTCAACTTGTCATACTTGCGCCACTTTTTAAAAAGAAAGTATGAAAAAAAGTATGATATTCTGTACAATAGGCACTTTAGTACTACAAATGAATTTAGTGGGTTATTATTCTAGTATTTGGCTTAAGTCTAAGAATCAAAAAAGAACTTACAATAAGCAGGTATTATAGATAGGTTTATAATAAAAGCATTAATTAGTATAGTAGAATATCTTATCAGCAGTTTCTGTTTAAAATAAACAATCAGATCATTTCACACGTTTTTATTTTCCAATTTTTATCATAAACTGTGCCATTTTCACTTAAGGTTATCATAGTGGAATAAACTCATACCAAGTCGTGCCTGTTTATTGTTTCCTATTGTTTCCCCTGTGTTTGTTCTCAATCCTTCTTAAGGTTAGAAATAATGAAGGAAAGCCTTTGTTTCTTTCTGTTTCAAACTCTGAGATGACCTGAGCCACAAGTCAGACATAAACTCTTCTAACTCCCGTTACACATGCTGATGTCTAAAATGTGACTGCGTTTCCTTGTTAGTTTAGAGCACTTTCGCCACACTAAGATAACACCAAGAGCTCAAAGCAACCTGTTGCACCTGAAACGTCTAGACTTGGAGCTATTTATGCTGCTGGGAATGAAGAGCTTGTTTGAGGGCACAAACCCAAACATCACCAGCTGGCGGCCGGGCTTCTTATCAGGGCCTGCAGACCCCGGCCTGTCAGCTTCATCTTTTCTCGGACCATTCCCATCTTGTTGTGGTCTGCAGTTATGTCAAAAGGGGCTGACAGAAATATGACAGATGCTTATGCAACCTTTGCATGCCCCCCCAGCAGACAACAGCATGGGACTCTGGAGCATTCCCCTTAGGGGTTAGTGGGAGGGTGTTTTTAACCAACGGAGGTCCCGATAGGCGTTGCATGGGACAGGATCTTGACCGTAATGCTGTCATCATCTATTCTATCACTCGTGACCTGATATGGTTTTTCCCCCCTTCGCTCATAGGAGAGAAGAGAAAGAGGGACCCCTTTGTGTGTGTCTCTGCGTGTGTTGACATGGGCGTGGGTATGAGTGTGCCCCGGCCGCTTCTTGCCCCGTGTGGGAGTGAAAAATCCTGCCGTTTGATGGGAGAAGTCATAAAGTCTGGAGTCCGAGCCGCACTTCCTCTACAAGGTGAGGTTGAGAGTCAACCCAAAGGAGGGGAGGAGTTGGTGAGAGGTGGTGGTGTGGTGTGGGGGGATGAGGAGAGGTGACACGCCTCATATCCCCGCTTCATTCCTCCCCCTCCGCCAACTTGTAGCTCCACCAAGTCCCCCACCCCGTGCCTGGGGAGTCTGGAGCTGGGTGGGGGCCAGGGCTCCCGACGCCAGCCTCTGGACTCCACGCTGAGGGAGAGGTCACTTGGCTTGCTTACACAATGGCATTATCTCAGTTCCAGCCTCGACTACTGCAGCAGTGAACACTTCCTGTCACTCTGCAAGCACTTCCTGTCCTTGGCGCAGCAGCACAAATTGTCCACCTTCCAAGTGAGTTCTGAAACAGAAGTTGAGCGGCCGGTCGCCAGTCCTGCTGTATAAATGTCTGTAGCTGGCTTTCTGGGGAATTGCTGGCTCCTTTGTGCTGGGCTGCAGAAGAGGACCAGTGTTAGCTTAAATCATAGGAACGGAAAGCGTATATATGTTAGCACTCTGCCCTGAGCTGCTTGAGTTGCACAAAGACACAGAGTTCAGTGCTCAGCTAATTAGCAGCAAATACAGAAGCCGCATTTCATTTAAGTGGATTAGTCATTTAACTAATTGGCAGTCATGTTGACAATTTGCTCACTGGTAAATTCAATTTACTAGTCCTGGATGCTAAAATGTAAACATTGTCTGACTGCTTTTTGCAGTGGATCTCAAGTGCATACATATGCACACTCCTGTTTAGATGATAAAAAAATAAGACCTTGATAATCATTTAAGACATTTTTTTGCCTTCTATGTAAAATGTATCCTGCACAACTAAAAAATAAAAGAATCTATTAGATAGAGATATTTAAAAATGAAAACGCTACAACAACCTGCCTGCAGAGGTATGCACACCTTTGAACCAATACTTTGCCTCAGCACTTTTTAATTCAGCTTCTGCACCCAACATCTACAGAACACATGCCCAATCTACTTTGCAAAGGTGACCCCACAGAGTTTCTGTCAAATTTAGTTTTGGTCTCTTGTTGGGTCAAAGTGCATTAATTTTCTCTTATCATGCCAATCTTTTGTTGATTTCGATAAATATTTGGAATCGCTCCAATCATCAGAAATCAAACCCCTTTTCATCCTCAGCTTTCTAGCAGACATCTCCAAATCTTGAGTCAAAACTGGATTGTGTTTGGAGCTTTTCATATTTTCATCCACCTTGACAAAGCCTAAGTTCCATTTGAAGACAAGAAACCCCAAAGCATGATGCTGCAACCACCGTGTTTCACTGTAGGCATGGTGTTCTTAGGGAAATTTTTTTTTGGCACCAAACTTACCTTTTGGAATCGTGGACCAAAGTTCAACTTTAATTTCATCAGATCTTAACACAAGATTTTAGAAGATCTGGGAGATTGTTGTCTCATGCAGAAAAGAAACCGTCTGAACCACAAACCCATGCAGCTCCTTCAGAGTTGCTGTCAGACTTGGAGAAACTGTTTTTTATTGTTTCTGTTGTTCCATATTTTTGTCCAATTACTGATGTGTTGTCTTTAGTGTGCCAGAGTGTGAATACTATTATTCTGATGGATAACTTTGTACATTAAGATCCTTCGTACATTAAAATCTACAGTACAGACCAAAAGTTTGGACACACCTCATTCAAAGAGTTGTCTTTATTTTCATTACTATGAATATTGTAGCTTCACACTGAAGGCATCAAAACTATGAATTAACACGTGGAATTATATACTAAACAAAAAAGTGTGAAACAACTGAAAATATCTCTTCTATTCTAG
>JAHUTJ010034050.1:0-20769 GCA_036250325.1 Characodon lateralis
ATGTAGTAAGCAGTTGCATTTTAGCAAATTTTAGCTTTTACATTGCTTTTTGCATTGTAGATGGGTTAAATTAATATCAGCCTTCATGCTAGTGATAGCCAATATGCTAATGTTAGCAATTTAGCTTCTCTTTCTCCTCTCTTCTCTCTTAGCTGAAGAACACTTTTGCATTTTTTAGGCAACTTCTTGTTTCTTTTCGTGTTTCTTCGGCATATTTGTTGTTAGTTCAATCTTTTTCTTATTTTTCTGCTATTTTTTTATGTATTTTAGCATTGACTTCGACTTCTTAGGCTATATTTTTGCTTCAGTCTATGCTTTTTCAGCTCATCTATGGGCAACTCTTTCCTGCTTTTTTAATGTTTTTGTCAGTTCTTGTATTTCAACAACTATTTCAAGTAGTTTTGAGGTTACTTCACCTTGTTACGGTGTTTTATACCTGATAGTCTTCCTGCTAAAACAGATCAGATGACAGTTTTTTTTTTTGCTGTTTCTGCCATTTCTGCTAATTTATCAGATTTCAGCTGACATTCTGCTTTCAGCCTTAGCCATTTTCTTCCAGCTTTCAACATGAGTTTAGGATTTCTGTTTTCTTCAAATTCATTAAATTTTAGCAGATTGTCTGCAGTCAATTTCAGCTCGTTTCTGCCAGCTTTCAGCTAAAAAAATTCAGCTTACAGCATTCACACTGCATTTTCGCAGGAAATGCAAATTTTTCTAGTATTCAATAAAGTTGCTTAAAGGTTGTTATTTTCAAAAAGTGCTTGAAATCTGATGTAATCTGGCATTAAATGAGCCTCTTTGGAACACATAGTAGAATCTATTGAATATGACAGTATTTTAAAATAGATTTGAGTTTTCTTTTCTTTAAGATCTACTCAGAAAACCCCATAATAATGAAGCAGATAATAATTCGGTGTTTCCGGATTGTTGTGCATCTGTTGCACTATTCACAATCTTAGGTCTTCTTGGGGATATCTCTACAAGCTAGTCACAACTGTTTTGGATATACTTTTCCCAGTTTTCTACAGATACTCTTAAGTTCCACCTGGTTGGATGGGCAGCAACGTATGAGAGCAACGTTTAGGTCTTTCGAGTCCTTGTGAAGCTCCTGCTTGGTCTGAGCTTCAGAGCATTCTGGAGCAGATTTTGTATAATCTATATGACCTCTGTCTTCTTGCCCTCTATGCAGACTACATGCACAATTCCTGCCACAGAAAAGCACATACCTAAAGCCTGTTCTTCTCCAGACATGCTGCTTGAACATCAGCCCAAAAGGTCTTATTTTGGTTTCATTAGACCAGAAAATGTTGCTTCTTTTCAGCTCAGGTGTGTTTTGGCAACATTCAAGTGGGCTGGAGTGTCATTTGGTGAAGAGTGGCTTCCATATGGTCACTCTACCATAAATGCCTGATTGATAAAGGCCAGATTGGTGAGGTGCATTAGCAGTGGTTGTTCATCTGGGTAGTTCTTTTGTCTCCAGAAGAGCACATTAGCACTCCAGCTCAGTGGCTATTGTGTGCTTGGTACCCTTTCTGCTTAAGGTCCTCAGCTTGCTCAAGGTAGATCTGGGGAAGGCCCTGATGGTTCCAAGCTTATTCCATTTCTAAATAATGAACATTACAGGTCTTTTCAGGACTTATTTTAATGCTGAAATTTCTTTTTGTTTCCTTCTTCACCAGGTTTATACCTTGACACAATATCTTCCCTGAACTCTACAGACAATTCCTTGTACTTCATTGCTTGGTTTCTGCTCTGACATGAACTTGCAACCTCGAGATCTTAAATAGTTCCAGTCCAAATCCTGCTTTGTCAGCTGAGCTTACCACAGGTGGACACCAGTAAAGTTGCAAAAACATCTCAAGGATGATCAATGGAATTCAGATGAACCTGAATTGACACCTGAATTTATAAGTGTGGATCCATACCTACCTACCACATTTCAATGTCTCCAATTGGTTTATTTGCAAAACTATATACAATCTTGTTTGGGCTTTTTCATTATGATTTTTGAAAAGACAACTATACTCAAACTGGTTCTAAAATAAGTCTATATCAACAAAATGTGGAAAAAGTGAAGCAGTGTGAATACTTTCTGGTCGCGCTGTACTTACAGCAAAATGCATGTGCAAACTGGGTTAACAGTGGCAATATGTAGCAGCTGTCTTACCTCAGTGGGGCACTTGAGGATATTTCTGGCATTGGTGAAATTGTTGTAGGTCTGTTTTTTACCCACTGGCTCCAGCTAGAAATAAAACACAAACATTACTTTGCCCGTCTTAAGTGGTAATTTAGCCACTCTATATCTTAGACTTGTACTTTTGGCCTTGCCTGAACTCACCATGTTATTCCACAGAGCAGCAGCCATGTCAGCATGGCCTCGCTCACTGAAGTGGAAACAGTCCTGGGAGAAGTAGGTGGTGTCAGGCAGGCCATCCTGCAGGAAAGCAAGCACAGGATCACTGAGTGAGTTTGTGTTCTAAAAGGATGGGAGTGTTTCCATCTCAAAGCTCAATCTTGGTACATATGGTGAACAGCAATTGAGTGTTGTTGTGCAGATGTCTTACAGTATTTAATGGAACAATAGAATTTCTGAAAAAAGGCTGGACAACCACAGCAAAGTCCTCTTTGCCATCATAACGACCTCCATACACCAGATTTTCAGTCTCAACCTGACACAAGTGGATACAAATGTTATTACTGGGTCATTTTACTCATGACGTGTTCCACAGAAAACATTATTTTGTGTCCAGAAACCTGCATTTCCCGATTGACCCATTTCATTTCAGCCAGTTCTGGTGAATCCGCTCCAGGCAACAAGAAGCAAGGGCAGACTTGCCTGTGGGTCAAATGGGGAAATTAACAGCTCATTCTGGAAAAGCAAATGCCTCAGTTAAAATGGATACAAAGCCAGTCGTATTTGTTGACAGCCCTGGTAAAAGAGGTTTTAATAAGCCTTAAAACTAAACTAATTTTCTCTTGCATCAGAATAATCTCACACTGAAAAATCCAACCTCTAAATTAAGTGTATTAATTTAGTCAGGAAAAAACCTTAATACATGGCAACTGTTTTCTACAAAATCCCAACCACCAAGAAAAGAGATAGATCTCTCTGCATGTTCTCTCTAGGTCTTACAGAATCATTGGTTATGCTAAGTCTTCTTGAGCTCTAGGATTTAGGTCTGGGGACTGAAATGGCTGGTGAAGCACTTTTGTATTGATTTGACCATATATTTCAAACCATTATTCTGCTAAAAAACCCAATGATGACCCATCTTCTTTTTACTGTTAGAGCCCATCAGATTTGTGTTTTAAATAATCTCCTGTTATTTCAATGATTTCCTAATGTCATGCGATCTAACAAAGTTTCTGGGGCCTTTAGAGGAAAAACAATCCCACAGATCCTCCACCATACCTAACAGTGGGCATTCCTTGTTTCATGCCAAACTCTGCTGATGGGTTGTTTAAAACCCATCAGCATTAGTCAGGTTTCCTGTGTTTGCGTTTGTGATGTTAGGACAAAAAAAGTTTTTTTCTGCCATCATTCCCAAACAACTGGTTGGCTTCTACTTGCTTTGAGTCTTAATGACCTCAATATGCCACAGCGAAAGTTCACTGAAGTTTGCAGATTCTTTTTTTTTACTGTTTCAAGTAGGTGTTGGCTGACATGGGTAAGGCTAGAATAAATGTGTTTTTTTCTTAATTTTTCAGTGTATTATTATGCTACTGCAATAAAATATAAATTTAGGACTTTTGACAAGTCTCTACTGTAACATCAATAATTTTCAATAACTGAAAGAGGATCTTTTCAAGTCTTTCTTTATATTCTAAATTGAATCTGGCCTAAAAGGATTTCTTCTTGAAGATATTTACAGGAATCATTCATTGTTAAAAATCTTTTGACAAAATGTTATTTGTTTCTTGGACTCAGTGGCCTTGATTTATGAAAAACTGATCAGACCAAATAGTGTTGCCTACTTTTGCACCAAGGTGCATCCGAGACTATCCTTTTTGATTCTACGAAGGCCTTCAACTTCCAGGATCTCTAAGATGTTGATGATAGCTCTTGGAACCTGAAGCCAAACGCCAAGAAAACATAATCTGATTAGATTTTATCCTTCTATGGATCAGTGCTGAATTAAAAGGAAGTAAAGAACACTTTATTTTAGTTAGCTTATGGCACATTATAACCATCTCACCTCATTGTACAGGATATCCAAGCTTGTCCTCAAGTGATTTGTGTAGTTTGCAGGCAAAAGGTTGGCCTGTGGATTTTTTTGCAAAATAATTAAATAATCAAAGGTGAAGAAAAAGTTCAACCAAGCCTTTTTAACAGATGCATGGACGGCACCCCGGATGAGGCCCTCCTTATGCCGTCCTCCACACCTACAACTATTTTCTTCCCTTTGTGGCTGCTTCTATTATACAAACATCCACAGAAAGGGTCAGTCTGTAAAAATGTAAGGTAACATCCAGCCTCACAAGCTAAGAGAAATTAAGAAATTACAGAATAATTTGCACATCCCCCCACGTGGGTTCTGTGCTTGGCAGCAAACACACCCTGATCTCCCTATGCTTAACAGCAGGCAGGGGACACCTTCTCATACCACTGCTATTTAGAATCTCTGCCATGGCCAGAAAAAGGCTGCTTAGTGAACTGGTCTATTCTGAATTTATTCAGCCAGAATAGGCATGCAACCAGTAAGAGCACACTAGCAACTGCTAACACCAAGCTAGAAGTACCCCAGTCTTAGAGCTAATCATAAATTGATGCTACTTTTCAGATGTCCTGCTTCAAAAGAGAGACATTAAAAGAAAGACCATTGAGTCTATAAAACCCGAGGTGAATCACAGAAACCAGATGACAAAAGTCTTCTGAGTTGTTTATGCCTCTTAGGCAACAAGGCCCGTCTTTGTCCCCCTCTGTGCTTCTTTAATGCAGAGCGAGGCTGGGATAGATGTAGGAGGCGGGAGGTCTGTGTTGGAGGGGTAAGGTAGCAGAATGTGCCCATTGAAAAGAAACCATGCCTGCTCTCATCTCACTCTGACACAATAAGGCTATTAGAGGAGAGCCCCTCACAAAGCTTCATTATGCTCTGGAGCTTAGATCCATTTGGGGAGTGATATCATGAGGCAGCGCCACATAACCGCCAGAGAGGTTTTACAACAGATTCAGTGCATTTAGAGGAAACTCTTTATGAGACTCACTCTATCGTTGCAGTACTGACAAAGGTCGTTGCCTCCAATGAAGAGGGTCACAAGTTTCCAGTCATTCTGAAAATCCACCGTCTAGCTCCATCCAATTAAAGATTCAGAGAGAGAGACAGATGGAGCAAAGATTAGATTCAAATATGATGCACTGCAACAAACCAAATAACAAAACAATGCTTTAAAATCAGTTTTAAACTCACAGCATCATTTTTCATGGCATCAATCAGACGTCTGACCTGCTCTGGAATCCCTCTGTACATAATCATATTTATTATCAGGTAGCTATTTTTATGTGTTCATAAAATGCTTCCAGCGTTGCACAGAATAGGCAACTGGAAAGTGTTTGAGCTTACTCTATTTTAGCACCAGACACAGCCATGTTGAAGCCAGTGTGCTCTTTTCCAGTCCCCTTTGAAGCCCCTTTGATACCAGGATTGAACTTCTTGAGGACATCTGATGTAAAAAGTTAACAAAATATATTCTTTATGGCACAGTAGAGAGAATTTTAGCTTTATTTGGACTAGGTCTGTCCTCTAGTGGGGCTATTGTGCAAATACACAACATAAAGAAATCTCGAGGCTCACTAGGCAATGTTGTGACAGTCTCAAGAGTTTCATCCCCTCCGATACTAGATGAAGAGAGACATGAAATGAATTAAATGCATGCAGTGTTACATGGATTTATATAGAAAGTGTTTCTGCTGAGTCTCACCTCCATGACACCCCCCTGTATTCTGTGGCCAGTTGCACCAAGTTTGTTGCCCTTGCACCAAATGCAGCCTAAAGCGCAAGAAAAACTAGTTATGTTCACAGCTTAAAATGTTTCTTTCCCATCCTCAGATACAATAAACTCATATTGTTCTCTTTGTTTCCATGTGAGCAGATTTGTAGTGGCTTGCAAATGACTCATGCCCATTGAACCGTTTCACATTTTGTTATGTTGAAGTTCAGTGTGGTTTTACTAGGATTTTATTTGGTAAACCAACATAAAGTAGTGCATAGTTGAGACATAGAAGGAAAAGGATGCAGAGTTTTCAAAATTGGTGGAAAGCATATGTTCATGTCATACCATGCAGACTTTGACTGAACCATTCTAACCCATTAATATGCTTAATCTAAACTATTCCATTGCAGCTCTGGTTGTATGTTTAAGGTCGATATTCTAAAGTAAGGTGAACCCCAGCCTCAGTCTCTTGTTCTTTGCAGCTTTCAACAGGTTTTCTTCCAAGATTTCCCTGTATTTAACCCCATTCATTTCCATGTCAGGTCTGACCAACCTTCCTTTCCCTGTGAAGAAAAGCATTGCCTCTGCATGATGCTACCACCACCACAGTTCACAGTAGGGTTAGTGTGTTCAGAGTGATCTACCATGTCAGTTTTCTCCCATGCAAGCCAGAATGGTTAATTGTGGTTAGATCACCTTCTTCAACATGTTTGCTGTGCTCCTAAATGGGTTGTGGGAAACTGTAGATAGGACTTCTCATGGCTTTCTTTGAACAATGTCTTTCTTCTTGCCACTCATCCATAATGGACAAATTTGTGGAGTGCACGAATGATAGTAGTCCTGTTAACAGATTCGCCCACCTGAGCTGCAGGCCTCTGTAGCTCCTCCAGAGTTACAGACTATATGTTCCATGAACTATTGAACAGTGCTCTGGCTTTATAACCTAATCCTATCCATGATGCTGTTTGTTCACTAATGTTCTCTAACAATCATTTGAGCCCTCCACAGAACACCTATGTTTATCGCTGAGTGCACTGGAATTTATTTAGGAGTACAAATGCACCCCAAATTTTTCAGATTTTTATTTTGGAAAAAGTAAGTCAAAACTTGTATCCTTTATTATCCACTTCACAATTATGCACTACCTTGTCTTGGTTGATTGCATTAAAATACAATCCAACCCATCAATTAACAGCTGATTTTTTTGTTTCTACGATGATCAAACCTCTTTATTATCTAACACCAAATAATATCCCCACTGAGTTGAACTTTCTATTCAGTTCAACTCAGTTTATTTTTACAGCACCAACTCACAATAGAGATCATACCAGTAAACTTTACAAGACCAACAGATGCAATTTATGCACAGAAATATACAATAATATCAACCCAATCACAATGAGTTCAATTACACACACTTAAATTTGATCCTAGTTAAACTGCAGTTGCGATTGGTATGTTTATCCTAACCAATTGCATTAAGTGACTGACTTTGCAGTTCCTCCCCCCGAACAAGCATGGGGCAACAATGAAAAGGAGCAACTGCCACTTTAATAATACTAAAGCTCAGTGTTTATGCCATAAAAAGTACTCTAGAATTTTACACATGGTGCTTACAATAATGTAGATGATATTCTACCTTTTACACATGGTTACATCTGCAGTACTGCAACCAGTTTTAAAAATTTTGAGATATAATTAATATAAAAGGCAAACATGATTGGTCAGGCACTTTAGTTTTATAATTCCATTTTCTTTTTTGGAAATGGATTTGAATATAGTTTGAAAATGCCAATTTTATCATATTCACAATTTTTAGACATGGAAAACACTAAAAGCAAATGCCATACTTTTCCAGACTTTGCAAGACAGCGTAGGAATACCAATTCAAGTTCTAATTCAAGCTCTAGTAGTCACCTACAACAATAATCTGACACCTTTGGTGAAACTGTGTAGAAAACATTAGCAAGAAGACAGAAATCGTAAAGTAGTGCTGACTAAAACAAGGATGGTTGTTAAACCAGGCCTTTCTGGTTATATTCAACATTTCTAAAACTAAATCAAACCTCCATAACAGCATTAACCTACCGTTAGAGAGTCTCCAAGAGCCCCCACCACCTTAATGTCTGCTGGACGTACTCTGTGAGCTAACAAAGGCCAGATATCAGTGCATTCTTAAGTCTCCATTGCAGTATTTAACTTAATTGTCACTAGGATGCCTACCTGAAGTGGGCACAGAGTTTGATGGAGCCGTATGAGTGCAGGAAAAGTCGCTGCCCCAGTTCTACAAAATGACAAATATTTATATATTTTTGCATGAGGTTTACTAAATAAATATTTACTGTTGTGAATTTGGGAAAACATGACTTACAGTATTGGGAGGGGAAGTTGGTGGAAGGCCTGGAAATGTATAGTTGCTATTGACTGCTGTATGAATGAATGGGTTGCTCTTCGAGATAAATAACCAAAATAAAAATTAATACATGCAAATGTTTGGAACAATATATTAGATAAAATGTATGAAAATTAGTTACCTCTGATGGGCACTTCAGATCGATTTCAGCTAGGAAGTCTTGTGTGTAGGTCTTGTTGCCGACTGGCTCCAACTGTTGTGTTTCAAAAATTTTTGATTAAAAAGGAATAAAAACACATTTGAGACATGCCATGGAGTGAACTCTACCATGTTGTTCCAAAGCGACCGAGCCATAATGGTGTGAGCTTTCTGGCTGAGGTGAAAACAGTCAGGTGAGAAATAAGAGCGATCAGGCCGACCATCCTGATATAGAAAGTAAAAAGGATAAAAATTAATAAAAAAGAAAATATAGAAAGAAAAAGCTTTAATAGGAAACCAATGGGTCAAATCAGCCAATTCTTACCTCTAACCTGGGAATGAGAACCTCTCTAAAGAAGGGCTGCAGTACCACAGTGAAGCTGTCATGTGTGTCATAACGTCCAGAGTCAATCAGCTTTCTCATACCGTGCTGCAGATAAAAAAGAGACAGCATGAAGAGATTTACAGCTGGACGATATGGGCAGAAAACATGTCACAATATTTTTAAATTCAACTATTTTTTTTCTTTTTTAATAGGTTTTCATAATTATCATGATACACTTTAAATAACATAAGATTAGACGTTTCAATACAAACTGAAAGAACAATAGTAAAATTTATTATTTAAAAATGCCATAAACTAAACACACAATTCCCCTTAGCATTATGGGACAATATGCAATACATGTAAACAAGTAAAAAAAAATGCTAATTTCTCAACTAGCAATATATTGATGTACAAAAACCATTTGCAGCACCAGATTAATAGTGCAAATATGATTCAGTACAATCATAAAATAATGTAAATCTATTGAGATTTTAAAAAACTAATTTTAACTTGACAGTTTTAGAAAGACATGTTGACAATTGCATTTTCCTTTTCAACTTTTAAAAGTGGAATTATGCAAGACTTCTGTTACTTATCATTTGACATCAAGCATGCGTGAAAGGGTTACTTTTTCTCCCACACTTATTTTTTAGAAGGTACACAATGCAGAAATCTGCTCTGTATTATATTTTTGGATTTCCTTTGAAGTCATTTAAATAGAGATCTGCACTGAAACCAATACTTAAATTTGTAGTTTTCCATATAGACAAGCCAAAAGTCATTGGGAGAAAGATTTTATGGTCAAACATGATAAATATTCAACTATTTGGCCACAATGACATGAAATGTGTTGGAGAAGATGCAAAGCTTTTAAAGCCTAAGATCATGTTCCAACTATCAAGCATGGCAGCATGGTCTGTTTCACTGCCAGTATTAATGGTGGCTTACACAAAGTGGAGATGGATATTCCACCAAGCAAATGATCCCAAACAAACAACAAATCTGCTTTTGGAATGATAAAACAGGCAAACATAAAGCTTCTAGAATGGCAAAAACCTCAACTCTGTTGAAAATCTACCAACTACGCTTAAAAGCCATGTGAGTCCCAGGAAACCACCTAATAGGAGCTCAACTATTACTAATAGGAAGAGTGGTCAAATAGCCATTTGAGCCTCTACGCATTGATGAGTTATTTACTGTTATACCCCACCTATACACCGGATAAAAGCTTTTTAATTTGTTACTTTTCTTCTTGGGACAGAATGTTGTTGCTCCTAAAACAGAAAGCAAAAAATAACGCCCAAACATAAAAATAGCTAACAAAAAATATTCATCTGATTTGCACCTGATATGCTCTGTTGAAGTCATGGAGCTTCTGCAGTTCATATGATCCATTGATGGGTTTCAGTACACAGGGGCAAATAATGCTGAAACATGAACATGAGGACTGTTAATAACAACATTTCACAGGCTCCTAGGTAAATCTATTTGCCTTAAATCACTAACTTGACCATCCAGGTGGGACAACCCAAAGATTTATCCATGTGCAATTCACGCAGGGGTATGATGTTGAACATCTCTACCATGTTAACAATTGCACGAGGCACCTGAAAGATAAAAAATAAACTTTTAGTAGAGTCTGTAATTGGTATATTGACTTAGAC
Source organism: Characodon lateralis (assembly GCA_036250325.1). Lineage (NCBI taxonomy): Eukaryota > Metazoa > Chordata > Actinopteri > Cyprinodontiformes > Goodeidae > Characodon > Characodon lateralis. The sequence goes on from JAHUTJ010034050.1 coordinate 10,475, forward strand.
ACATTAAAGCACTTTTGTTAGAATGATGCACGATGACAGGAACATACTTCTCTGTGTAGTATGTCCAGGGCTTCACGGATTCGAAGGACCACATTTCTAGCCGAAAAGATGACCTGAAGGAAAAATAAATTACTTTTTAAATTCATTTCATAGGAAATATTCAGTTCAAACATTTGTTTGCTTCCATAAGGATGAGATTTTGTCACTTTGTCAGGAAATCATAAGAAATGAATTAGCATGCCTTTCAATGTGAAATAATGAAAGCGAACAGATATAGATTCTAATGTAAGCCATTCATTATAAAACTTTACATTAAGATACACTTGTTTCCCCCTCAAAAACATTTAGGTATAAAGATTACAAAATAGGGCATAACTCTTAAATTATGTGGGGAGAAAGCACTTACGCTGTCTGTGCAGTAGGCACAAATGTCATTGCCACCAATGAACATGGTGATCACTTTCCAGTCGTTGTTGAAATCGATGCGCTGAAGAAGATAATAGATAAATGTTCTGCTGTTATATGAGAGCAAAATAACATAATGAGACTTGAAGACGTCGAAAACACGTTCTGTACCGAGTCATTTGTCATTTTGGCCATTAGAGTGCGCACTTGCTGTACCATGTCACTGTAACAGGAGATAGAGTTCTATAGAAAAATGTGATGAAATTACCACACACTTATATTTAATTTGCAAATACAAAAGTGAACTTACACACTCTGCGCTCCGGGTACAGCCTGATTTAGAAAAGCTCCTGGACTGTCATTGTTCCCGATGCCCGTTGAGAATCCAGTCACAGAAGGGTTGAACTCTTTCAGGATGTCTGCAAAGAATCATAGGAAAGGGTTAAAAAATACAATACTGCTGTTTATAGCTATTGATAAACAAGTAACATTTTAATGCAAACAAGATTATTTTAATGCAAACTGCAATTTTATTATATGTATTATTAACCATCTGTACCATTCATGGAAATATTGGGATAATTTTACGAATTTGCTTTTTAGTTTAACCAAAATGCAAAGATTAACAAATCCTTTAAACCATATACAGCTCTATCAACATGTATTGACACTCCAGGAAAGATGTCCATAAAGCTTTAAAATAAATCCCTGATAATCCAGGAGGAAACTCTCACACTATTTTAGAGTGGCCAGATGAAATTAGCCAGAACTACTTCAGTTTGAGAAAAGAATTTGTTAAATTTTTTATTGTCAGATTATGCTTAAGCAATAAAAATATAAAAAACAAATATCCAAATGCTTTGTACACACGTTTACTATAGTTACCAATAAATGTGGAGGGTTCAGTATTTAAAGTACAAATTAACATATAACATGCTTTCAAATTGAAGCTTTTATTTTTAAGAAACACATCTGCTCATATGTTTTGCGGTACCAGCAGCAAAAACTTTGAAAATAAGTATATTGCAATATTTATGTCTATTTTTAAAAAAACAAAAGAAAAACATTTATCACGACAATGTTATCCTATATAATAGTATCAAAATAATAATTGAATCAATCAATGCTTTCAGTGCAAGACAGAGAAAGCAAAATATTAACTTCATATTGCTTTGGATTTCAAGCCCTCAAGTGCCTTTGAAGAAAAAAGACACAAAGTGAACTGGAGCTCTGGGTCATGGAGGGATGCAGCATTCGTTTGGTTTGAACTAAACAGATTTGCCTAATATAAAGCAGCATGTATGCTTTTAATTTATGTAACATATTATGAAATAATTAACTACCATCCAGCTTATCAGCAAAACTTCAAAGGCAAACATCTGTAATGTTATCAGGTTACATTACTGCACTTGTCATTAGTGTGCGTGCTGTGGTCATCCATCAAGGCACCATAAATGTCAGAAAGCAACATAAGATGCCATTCAGAGGTGAGTTTTATTTACAGTGCGTGAGAAACAATTTGCCCCCTTGAGATTTCCTCTGATGTCACATTTTTTTGGCACACGTTAATGTTTCAAATCATCAAACTAATTTTATATCAGACAAAGATAGCTTAAGTAAGTATATTTTTAAAATTGTTTTCAAATGATGATTTCATTCAGTAAGTGAAAAAAGCTATCCAAAAACAACCAGAACTTGAGTAAAAATATAATTGCATCCTTGTTAAATAATGTATTAACTGTGGTAACCCAAAAAATATTTTGTTTCAGTTTCACTAGTCACACCTAGGCCTGATTACTGTCAGACCAATAGAATCAATAAATCCCTTCACAAGAACGTGTCTGACAACATGAAGTAGGATAACATATCTAAAAAGTAACACTTCATGCCCTAATCTAAAAAAATCCAAGAGATTACAAACAAAACCACTGTCATGTTTCTGTCAGGAAAGGATTACAAAACACTTTTTAAGGCTCTGGGACACCAGTGAACCACAGTGAGAGCCATTATCCACAAAAGGAGAAAACATGGAACAACGGTGAACCTTCCCAGAAGTGGCTGGTCAAACCAAAAGGACCTCAAGGATACATTAAAGACTAATCCAAGAGGTCACAAAATCCCAGAACAACGTCTAAAAAAATGCAAGCCTTACTTGCTTCAGTTAAGGTCAGGGTTCAAGATTCAACAATAAATAAAAAGACTGGGTAAAAATGGCATCTGTGGGACAGTTCCCATAAATGTGACTTCCCAAAGACTTCTGGGAAAATATTCTGTTGACTGATGAGACAAAATTGGGCATTTTTGAAGGGTGTGCATTCCATTTCATGCGACATAACTCATTTGTCAACTTCAAAACAAGACCATTTTAATCAGTCCAACATGGTGCTGGTAGTGTCATGGTCTGCGGCTGCTTTGCTGCTTCAGCACTTGGACGATTTGCTGTGTTTGTATTTAATATGTATTTGTATATAATAGCGGTCAAGGTCTCAAGAAAAACCTGCAAGAACCCCCAAACCAGGACTGCAAGAAGAGAATGGTGTTATTTTGTTCTTGCAGCCCAGGAGTAGAGAACATGTTTCCTTGTTCGTCTAAAGTATGCATAGGCCTATAGCTCAAGCACATTTGCGCCGTGCAGCAGAACAACGCTCCAAAGCACACCAACATATCCACTTCTAAGTGACTCTGGGTGTTCAGGAGTGGCCTACTCAAAATCTTATAGGATTGGCATTTCTTTCTGCTAAACAAGGGACAACCATTCATTATTAGGTTTTTGGGACAAATTTTTTTCTCATAGGGTCAGCCTGGTTTTTGGCTTTTTTTCCCCTTAATTAATCAAATCATCATTTGAGTTTCATTATTTGCTCCGGTTATCTTTATCTGAAATTTCAAAGGGCACAAACAGTTTTTAATGCACTGTATTGATGACAGTATGCCAATTTATTTATTATTTGGTGTAAAAGGCTGCTCCATGAAAGAGGGAGTGATCTGTTGTGGCTGAGAACAAGTGGTTTGTGTTGTAAGTGCTGCACTTGGCCATTTAGAGGCACCTTTTATTTGCTGAAACCCCTTCAAGTAATCATATGTCTATTAATTATTTAAATATAAAATGTAGGAAACCAACATACTTGGTAAAGTTGTCACAGTAGTTATGTTTTCATCTCCGCCAATGCTGAAAATTGCAAACACAGGCCCTAGTTTACTTAAATCTTACGTTGTAATAATAATAATAATAATAATATCACAAAATAAAGAAGTTACCTCCATGACAGTCCTCGATATTGATAAGTCACCAACAAGAGGTTGTCTTCTTTTGCACCAACACCATTGGCTGCCTGCACAAATATAAGATGTGTAACAGCAATAACCAATGGAAATAAAGTGGATATAAATAAATCTGTTTTGGGTGTTGCGCAAATAAGCAACACATCACTTTTACGTATTATGATGAAATATGCAAATCTCCCATCCTACCGACCCTATCTCAACATGCACATTTGAACACTCTCATTCAAATATTTGCCTCAACTGAAGTAAAAAAAACATAACAAATAAAAGCTGTCAATAGGCTTACACAATCTTAGTATAACATGACATTAAAATTATATTCCTGAATATTGCAGTCATGATATGGATTAGTATTCACCTACAGTTTCTTCAATCCTCCCTCTTCCATTATCACAATCACCCCACCTCCCTTCCTGAGCTTTCTGATCTTGGTCACTTAGATCTAGATTAATTGTTGGCATAAAGGACAGTGCAGTTCTATCCAAGAGTCCAGATGTAGCATATCTTACCAAACACTACATCCAAGCAGTCCTTTGTTATTGGGATATTGCACACACTGTTTTTGCAATGAAGATTGCAATTCGATATTTTGTGCAGCTAATCTAGTCGTTGAAATGTAAAAAAGAGGAAAAACACTTACAGTCAAAGAGTCTCCCAGAGCTGCTACCACCTTGATATCCCCAGGTCTGACTTTGTGAACTGCACAGAAAATAACAGCTCAATTTAGCTGACTTAAAATGAACTGTTTTCCAGAGTTTATGACAGAAAAAAATTCCTTTACCTGATGAGGGTGTGGTAGGAGATGGATTGCGATCTGTGCAAAGCATTTCAGTACCCATAACCTGACAACAGGGAGTATCCCTCATTATTGTGACACAGAATCTCTACTTATCTCCAGTCTGGTTTGGGTCTTGTCAAAAAAAACAAAACAAAAAAAACACTTACAGGGTCTATTGGTGCTGAGGCTTTACTAACAACCTCCTCATCCTCTCTTTCAATGGGGGAGTTTATGTATGTTCGAAGGAAAGGCTTTTCCTGGGAAAATTGAAATGTGTTCAACAGTTTTAGTCTTAAAAATTAGAAGAAAGGTAGGTCAAATGGGAGTTACAGAGATTTATTATTTGGATGTGGTGGTATACCTCACCTCTGTAGGACATGCAATGGTGATAAGATCATTCATTCTGGTTTGGTCTGTTGATGGCTGGAGCTGATGGAAGAAATCTATGATTATTTAAACTTTGGGGGTCCTTCTTTGTGAAAAATGTCTATTTAACAGAAGCGATTACAGAAATGTTCTGTTTACCTGAGCACCTAGAGTTACAGGAGTATGAGTTTAATCTCACAAGGTTAATCTTAAAATATCTTATCTAATCAGTCCGAAAAACTTTAATCATTATTTAGTCTTGCACAGCACGTTGCTTTGTCACATACCAAACATGATTGCACACACTGTTCATCAAACTGTATGTCTGTCGTTCATTTATGAGAACTTACCAGATCTTTCCATAGCTGAAGAGTCAATTCATCAAGATGGAAGTCAGTCATTTCCTTCAAAAACATATAAACATGTAAATTACACATTAGTCAACAGTGTTTATGCAATGTTACAGGATATACATGATTTACAGCTTCCAGTTGTTGATTATAACACAGTTAGTGTGAGTTTCTATTCACTTACAGAATCTGAGTAGGATTCAAGAATAACTGGAGAAGACTGCAGTACAACAGTGAAGTCTTCACCTGTGCTGTACCGTGCTGGATTTTTCAAAAGCTCACTTAGAGAGTCCTGAAAGCAGGTCAAACACACAAGCATGAAAATAGCAATGAAACATTGATACAAAAGTGCAAAATAATGCTATACCTGCAGTGCTTTCAGTAGGAATGCTTTATGGAGACCTGGGTTTATACCTGCTCTTGCACATGTACACCTGCTACAAAACAAAAACAGGAAACATTCAACTTTAACCTTTAAGGACCAAGGGCTGACAGTACATTTTAAAAATCTTCACACATCTTGAAGTCTTCAATGTGTTTTTGTAGGATTTGTGTGATAGATCAACACATAGTAACACATATTGTGATGTGAAAGAAAAATCATGCATGGTTTTCAAAATGTTTTACACATAGAAATCTGCAGAGGGTTGTGTACATTTATATTCTGCTCAGTTTCTACAAGAATTGAGTATTTTTAGCTCCATCATTCTTCCTATTAACACTCATCAGTTTTCCTCTTCCTGCTGAAGAAAAGCAACCCCGCAGTATGATGCTGCCACCACCATTTTTCAATGGGGGGGATGGTATGATCAGCATGATGTGCAAAGCTGGTTTTCTGCTGCAATTTGTATTTTAAATGTTGAAAAAAAAAAGGTAAACTTATGTTGTCATTTAACAAGAGCATCCTCTGCTTGTATGGGGGTTTTAGAGAAAAGGGGTTTAAATGCCAATGGATGCCACCGTTTTCTGACTTTTATTTGTAAAGAATTTTGAAAAACATGCAGCATTTTCCTTCCTTCATTTTCACTTCATAATTGTGTGCTACTTTGTGTTGCTCTATCACATAAAATCCCCCAAATTTTGTAAGTTTTGTAAGGCCATGTATATTACCAACATGCTGCACCCATGTATATCAGCAAGGAATCAATATTTTTCCTCAAACACTCACTTATCTTCCTGATGATGTCCACTCCAGACAACCACATGAACTAAAGTGTGATGCAACTGAAAATACATTACCAGCATAATAATTTTACAGGTATTGTTACTGACTTTCTCACTGTTCTATTGGTTGAAGACAAAGTTATCTGGAACATCAATATCACACCTGCTTCTGCAGCATCCTTAAAGCTGCATCTACTTCCTGCACTGTGGTTTTAACATTGGCAACAACCTGTAATGCAGAAAAACAAAGACCTCCTTCAGGAACACAATCTTAAAGGTTAAAAGATATAGATTTTTTTTTTTAGATTTGAAACAAGAAACCTCACATCTGGTGAACAGGCACATGTTGAATCTGCAGGGATGAACAACAGCACCATCTGCCACCCTGTCACCTCCTAGGACATAAAGCCAGTGGGGTTTAAATTTAATAGAATGAAATTAAATGTTTAAAACTCATGAAAACTGGTATGAATAGACTATACCTGATTGGAAAGGGAGAAGGACAGGTCCTCAGCCTCCTGCATTAAACTCCTGCAACACAATACCTCCACACATGAGGAATAATGCAATGTGTGCATTGAGGCATTTAAATGGTTGAGTTATGTTTATTACCTGTGGTGCAAGTAGGTTTGATCCCTGTGCTGAGTGACCACCTCAGGATTAAACATTGTCAACAACTCTGTACAAACACAGAGCCCACATTAAATAAAATGTTGGTGTGACACAGCAGATTGAGCACATTACAAGATGTCATGACACAGGGAAGTTTCAATCCTAGTCACGTTCATTGTTATGTGGCCTGAAGGTCAGTGTTCTGTGTTTATGGCCGGCTATCATATCCTTACAGATAAGTTCTATTCATTGCATGGTTATTGATGCGATAGCTTTTTCTTCAAAGTGCATCCTAATCAGACCATTGCTGTGATAGTATCTGCACTTGATGTGAACTTTCCACCAATCTTAAATAAAATATGTTCTAATACATAATCCAAATAGTGTCTAGGCAAAGAGCCTGGTTTTAATTTATATCCACTCAAGTTTAATCTTACCTCTTAGCCTACTGACAACTCTGGAAGCTTCATTCCTAATAAGGAAAAACAAGGCATGATATATAAAAAAACTAAAAACATATTCAAGGTTTCATTAAAACGGACTTGGCATGGACTAAAATGAGATTATTAGTGAAATGACGTAAGGCATAATTACCACAGTCTCACAATGCTTTTAAAACACAAATATAAAACATGCTTTTATTGATTTAATTTAAGACAATAATTCATAATGTTGATTAATAAAGTCACAATGTTATTTATTGCTATTTTTATTTTAATACATAAACTAAAACAAAATATAGAGTAAAAAGGTCTGAAATTTAGGAATATTTTTCAAGTAAACAAGCTTACTGGGCAAAACATTATACCTTGTTTTTTTTTTGTTCTTTAAAACGACATAACAAACATAACAAGCTGAAATTAGCTGGTTAATTAGCTGGGCTATCTGCGCAGGTTACCAGCCTTGCAGTCTGCTGCTTAACAAACATGCTGCTTGCCAACAGAGGTTTTAAAACATATTCTCCTTAGTAGTAGTAATTGGTTGTGGTACATTAATTTACACGCCATGATTATCTGGGACTTTTGTGATTATAAAACATTTCTAAACAGCCAAATTTGTCTTTCTTTTAAGTGAGGGACCACTGTGCAGCCATCTTACAGCCAGCTCACCAGAAGTGCAAAGCAACATTAGTCTTGCCTCCCTTTTTGAGGCGCAGACTTGTTGCTGCAACATTTAAATCACACTGTTGTGTGCAGTTATTTACCTAAATTACATACTGTCAATCAGATTTGTTTTTTTTTAGAGGTTTTGAAACCATAAATATTTAAAATCTTTAGCATTCTTTGATAACAGTAACAGGCCCATATCTTTAAGGATTAAATAGTTTAATCAGAGTAAAGTATATTTGCTGCCGCTTCAAGTCTGTGTGTGTGTTACTGCAAGCTTTGTACCTTTCGGACAGAGGCATCCCCAGTGTGTGAAGTGCTGTAATATCAGCTGGTGTGAGAGCATGAACTGATAATGAGGAAAAACAAATACCAGAAATGTCACAACTTTATCATGAGGCCGATGTTAATTTCTGAACAAATGAATCTCTCAGACTGACAACATTTCAACCTCCTTGTTGATAACTGCAGTGTATTACCTGATGGGGATGAGAACAAAGGGGCAGGTACTGCTGTGCAGAGTGCCGGCACAAAACTTTCTGTCTGCAGCACAAAAAGCAATAAGATTAAACATTCGTGGCATTGGAGCAATACATTTTATGGAGTGCCTGAACAGACAAAGTGATACATGCATCTTATATTGAAGGTGATAAGTTATGGTACCTTCTTTGATTTATGTGTTGGAGATCCATTTTCTTGTAAATCAACACCAGCACTAACTACATATGACAAAGGGCAGAGATGATTTCTTTATTGGGGGAAAATAGCAGTTCAAATGTTGGCACATTATCAAAAAAACAAAGATGATATTAAACCCTTTTGTAATTTATAATGACATGCTTTTATAAGCTGAACGTTCTAAATAAGAAAGATGCTGTAAATGTATACTAAACTGTTACAGCTGTAACGACGGATGTAAAAGTATAACTCCGACAGTAGTCTATGTGCTGAAGTACATCAGCAAACAAAGTGAAAGTCCCCACCTAAAGAGCTTGTAAAGAGCAGGTTGGCTATTTAGTTACCATATCTCTCTGATCTCATGACATACCTGTGTTGCTGTGCATTTATAGTGCTAGCTTTTTTGCACACATTTAGTGCTCTACTTTCTTAGGAAAACTAGGTTCTTTACCTGTGAATGTACAGCAGAATCCAAGAAGGACTGGCAGAATCAGGAAGACAGGTCTGGTCATGATGCAGAGAGATGTCATGCACAACGAGAGCTGTTTGTGTGTGCTGTTTTTTTCTCTTGCTTTGCTTCAGACGAAGAATGACTGTGAGCTTTCACTTACTGTTAAAGTACTCTCCACCTGGGAGGGTGCGGAGATGGCAAGGACTCTCAAGAGGGCAATGTTTTTTAACAACAAGGAAATGATGGGAAATAAAACGGGACAATTTGTAAGCTTGAATAGATGTATTACAATTATGATTATCACAATGATCTTGAATCCTATACATAGACTGTTTTAAAAAGCGGGATACAGTGCTTTGTAAAAGTATTCGCAACCTTTACATTTTTCCACATTTTGTCACAATATAACCACCAACTTTATTTGGATTAAAGTGAAGTTAAATGGACCTGTCCAGGGTGTACCCTGCCTCTCACCCATAGACTGCTGGAGATAGGCACCAGCTCCCCCGTGACCCACTATGGAATAAGCGGTAGAAAATGACTGACTGACTGAAATTAAATGTAAATTTTTTAGCCTACATGCAAAATGCTGTGTGTGACAGAAAACTAACGTTCATTAACCTGAACACTCCGTTGAAAAGGTTGGTGGCAGGATTATGCTGTGGGGGGGACAGTAAAGCTGTACTGATGGAAACTTAGATGGAGCTAAACACAGGGAAACAATGGAAAAGTCTGTTGGAGGCTTACTTGACCTCAGACAACCTACTGAATCAGTTTGTCTGGTAAAAAAATCATTGCCCATTGGAACATCTGTGGCTCAGGTGGTAAGAGTTTGTCCTGAAACTAGTGGGTTGCTGGATCAAACCCCTGCTCTGTCTGTTTCTGTCATGGCAAGAGAAGGTTATTTATATAGCATATTTTTGCAGCAAGACGATTCTAAGTGCTGTACGTTAAAATAGGAGATATAATAGGAAAAGTACACTGCTCAAAAAAATAAAGGGAACACTTAAACAACACAATATAACTCCAAGTAAATCAAACTTCTGTGAAATCAAACTGTCCACTTAGGAAGCAACACTGATTGACAATCAATTTCACAT
>JAHUTJ010034051.1:0-20762 GCA_036250325.1 Characodon lateralis
GCAAATTGTCCCAGAGAAGTTCCCTACAGAGAAGCAGTCTCTATGAAGCCGAGCGGAGCGGTCTCCCAGTCTGGAAGGAAGACAACAGAGACCCCATCACCGTGCAGTGGCGTCGGCGGACAACAAGCCGTTCTTCATCCACAGCTGGTGGTTAGCGGGAAGCTAACCCTTTTGTTCACAGAACGAACGCACCTTCTGATCGGGAGAAACTGAGGTTAGCGGGAGGCTAACACTTTGTTCACTGTGGATACCTTCTTCAAACTTCATCGTCGTTTGGACAACATTCCTCACCATGGTTCAAGAGGTTAGGTGTTTTGGGCAGAGACAGATTTAGAATGAAATGGTCTAAACGTTTTTCATTTTATGAAGTTTTCTTTGTGTTGAACTCAGCTATCTTGGTGCTAGCAGGCTATCTCCAGCACACTTGTTCAGGTTGTGTTCTTTGTGTGTTTTTAAAGTTAAGACAAACTTTACTTGAAGGGTGATTTTAAACAGAAGATTGATCGTAACGCGCCATCTGTGCTATTAGCTTCTTTGTTAGCTCAAATGCTAACCGGTAAGAACATGTGCTTGCTACTAAAGAGTATGTAACAGAAAGGTTGTTAGTTTTCAAGCTAGTGAATAATAGTCCCTGAACATCTTTTATTAGATTTGATAACTAAACATCATTAAGCCCCATTTCTCCAGAAAGATTTGGCTCTTTTCCAAAATACTCTTAATATTTCTTCAAATATTATTTCAATAAATAAAGGCAGCTAATTAGACACCTTTGAGAAATGGTCATCCAGAAGGTTGGTTTTATTCAGCAGATCATTATTTAAAACATTATTTTATTAAAATAATATTTTATCTGATCTTGCATTGTGATTGGCTGTCTAAACATTTGCTGATTATTGCCTAAGTTGGTTCCAAGACTAACTTAACTTAATTTCCAGATTCTTCAAGATAATCCTTGGTTCTCAGACATAAACATTGCATGGTAATGTTGCATGACTCTTTTGGTCATAATTTCCAATCAAATTAAATATTTTTTTATTCTGCTTGGTAGTTTAGTTGGATTGTTTTAGCATAGTAAAGAGTTTGTTGATTGAAATATGTTTGACATTAGTTGACTTGTTTTTGTTAATAAATTCTTGTATTTTAAGAAATTGTGTGAATTCATCCATATATGTGCAGAGTTTATGCTGTTCAATAATGTCAGAGCTCGTCTCACACCTTTCTATTTTGTCCTAATACCATCGCCTTACAGGGCTGGTATTCAGATGTACCCTTAACAGACCAAAATATTATTTGATAAAATATTAATATAAAATAATATTCTCAGATTCATAATTCCAACAGTGCTTGTTGGACACAGAAAATAGGAACGAACTAGAACTATCCTTCAAAACGTTGGAAAATCCATTCACACCTTTAAATTCTGAAGCAAATCTTTACACCCAGGGAGCATTCTGGGGCTAAGGGTCTTGCTCAGGGACCCAGAGTGGTAATGTATGGGATACAAACCTGGCCCCTTGTGTCCCCTCTGGGGAGACAAATCTCCTGTTCTAACCACTAGGCCACCACTGCCCCATTGAACCCTCCATTGTATGGAGCCTGTACAAATAGTGCCTGACACAAGATTTGACAGTAGAAGAAACAAAACTACCGAAACATATGACCAAGTGATTGTAATTGATATGTTTGCATATATTCCCATTTTGGAAACAATGAAGAATATTTTACAAAAAAAAAACAATTTGCAGGCAAGGTTAAGCCCAGGTATATTCCCAAGGAAGGTGTTTATGCAGACTTGAGAGATACCACCTACTTTAAGAAAGTCCCCTATTTTCTATAGAAAAAGACGCTCTGCAGATTCAGCTGTTTTTTGACAATTTTGAAACTGCAATTTTCTTGGGACCTAAAAAGGGTTTACATAAATTAGGTGCTATGTATTTTACTCTAAGAAATTTCCCCCCAATTTTTAATTAATCTTTGATTAATATTCATTTGTGTGCTCTATTCCATGCACAGGACATCAACCGATACAGCTTTGATCTGATACTTGAACCACTTGTTAATGATCTGAAAGAGCTTGAGACAGAGGGACTTCAAATTCCAATTTTTGAACATGCGATTCATGGAACTGTAGTTCAGGTCACAGGGGACAATCTTGGTTTACATGGTCTGTTTGGCTTTGTAGAGTCATTTGGGTCTCGATGTTGCTGTCGTTTTTGTCTCCTTGAAAAATACAGTTTTCAAACTGTGTTCTCTGAAGATGATCCAGAAGTTGTTTTAAGAACTGTTGATGGACATGCACAACACTGTAAGGCTGTATGAATAGATCCCAAGCTTCGTCATGTGTATGGTGTGAAACGTGTTTATATGTTGAATTCACATCAGTATTTTAACACAGCCAACAACTTTTGTGTAGATATTATGCATGATATTTTAGAGGGGGTTGGTCAGTTTGAGGCAAAACTGATTCTGAAGTATATTCAAGGCAACGTCCTATGTGCTGAACAACTTGCTGGCAGAATAGATGCATAAGACTATGGCTTCAATCAGCAGCGAAACCGTCCACCTATGCCAACAGAAAGATGCTGGATGGAAGTAATGATTTGAGGTTAAAAGCTGTACAGTCTTGGTGCTTGTTGCGCAATATGCCTCTGCTATTTAGTGATTTGATCGATACAAATGATAAACACTGTCATCTCCTACTTTTGCTTCTCATATTGTTAACATTGTATTTTTCACCAGTCCTGTCACAAGGTATGACAACACATCTCAAACATTTAATCATTGATCATCATCGGCTGTTCAAGCAATTATTTCCAGAAATGAATCTCTTGCCAAAGCATCACTTCATGATACATTACCCTTGTTGCATAAGACACATTGGTCCGATTTTGCACACATGGTGCATGCGTTACAAAGCCAAACATAATTTCTTCAAGCAACAATTAAAAAGCTGAATTGGCGCTATATAAATAAAACTGAACTGAATTAAAAAGAAAAGCTGTATTTATTTTTTAAAGCCAAAAGCAGATTTTATCATTCTTCAGGTATGCCATTCTTGTTCAGAAGGTGAATCGTTTTGGAGAAATCAACAGGGAAAGATGTATGTAGGTAGCACATGGTATAAACAAGTAAGCAGTAGTAGCTTCACAAAAATATATATTTTCAAAGGTAAGGTCTTAGATGTAATTTCTGATAAAATAGGATCATTGGATTTTGTCAGTGGTTGAATATTAATCTTACTCTTTTATGCTGGGCAAGAAAATGTATGGTTATAACTAAGGTTGTTTCAATGTGATTTTCTTGACGGAACGGGAGGACACTACAATGTTGCTTTGTGTTAAATATCCACAAATTAGCAAAAGTTATTTTAGGTATTGTTTTAATATTGCTTGGTCAAATCAGCTGAATAAACATATCTCAAGATCTAGAAATGGACAGAACCATCTTATGGACTTCTCTAACTATCCTAACTTGTTGGATGTATGGAGACTCATCCCATTGTCAGACAATGCACCTGGAGTAACAAAACATTTTCTGCTCAATCTAGAATTTACTTTTGGCTTATTTCACAGGAAATGGATAGACAAGTAAAATAGGTAAACATTTGAGCTGCAGTTTTAACTGATCACAAAACCATCTGTTTCAAACTAAATATTTGTAATGTTGGGGTCATCCATTTGGGCCGACTGGGCTGTGCAGCTCAGCCTTCATTGCAGTGATAGACATCGAAGCTGACGTCATCAGAGCTATAAAACCCACAGAAACCAAACTTTCCTTGCCATTTCCAGCATGTCTCACAGGATGACGCAATGGAGGCGCATATTTGGAGCAACAGAAAATCGAAGACGAGTTACTTTTTGTCCTCCACAGGGCCATTCCCGAAAGAGCTTGAAAGCTGGAATTATGTCTGATGCAAAAAGGTCAGAAGATTCATATGCTGATCAAAGACCCCGCCGACACTCTGGCGCAGGTGAAAACCCACAGAGGTTTGTTTCCAAGGAGATGAGTTTTCCTCCTTGTTGATTCAGTCGACTGCAATGGCTCCTTATATTTCCCCTATTTTGGACGGGTGAGAAGTTTACCGTTTTTGAATTGATCATGGATGCGTGTCGCTCTGGGGCCCCCCCAACTCCTGTTTTTTTTTTTTGTTTAGACTTACGACCCATCCTCATCCGGTGAAGAAAATAAATCAACGTCAAAGTTATTTTGTTCTTTTTTTATATTAAATTGGATAGGTGTATTTAGAGGTCTGGGGAGGGTGAGGCATAGTTAAGGTGATTTAGAATCACAGGTATTAACTTGTTGCATGCAATACTGATTGAAGTGTTTTATGTTGAGCTGTGTTTGATTTGCTGTGCAAGGTGCATGTTCATGTTTTCCGGCTGATCCTAAATCAGCCAGAAGTTAGAAGTTGGACTTTTAAAGTTTTTGCTTTCAAAGCAACTGCGGACTGGGCCTCGCCTGACCACTTCTTTGTCCTAGATTTATTACTGGTGTTTTTTCCACCGAGTTCCGCCTCAGAGTTTTATGACCCTTTGTTGGAGATTTGGGGCATTCGGCTGCTAGTGACTAAGGGCGCAGCCCACCATCTCCCAGCAGATCACCTAAAATCGAAACATCAACACACCCAGTGGGCTTTTCTTTCCAAGCTAAGCCAAATTGCACATTTTGCCCATAAAACTGCTGGGTTGATCTTCATAGACATTTAATGCGCATATATTTTCTTTTATTATTACTGTTAGGTAGTCAATTTTATCCCCTTTGTGTAGAATAGTGCTTTAAGTTAGTTAGGTGAAGGTTTTTGGACCAGGGTAGTAATTATATCAGGGCTATATGGTTTCAATAAATTTTCACATATACATATATATAAAGAAGAAGCATTTGTGTTATTTTGTGCAAGAGTGTTTTGTCTGTCAAAATAAGGTCAAAGTTCCCCCACCTTTGATGAAGTGGTTGATTAAACAGTGACATAGCATAGTTTGATTAACAACTATCAATTATTAATGGTAATTAATTAATTGTAATAATTAAGTGCTTTGAGTCCATAATCACAACACCGGAGGATATCTCTGATTTCTATTCATAAGTAATAACTTTGGTTATGATCTTATTTTTGTGAATTATGTTTTTAATTATAATTTTTGATTAATAATAATGAATCAATAATCATAATCCTCACACTAATAAGGAGAGTAGAAGAATTTATAACCACTGGAAATTCAACAACTCATTAAATAATACAGAACTTATTTATTTATCCAATTTATCCAAAACCTCATCCTTGGGAACTCGCTCAAAATAATAACCAATTTGGGAAATATTGGGAATTTCTAAAATATGAAATTAGAAAGCTTGAGATCCAATTAGTAAAATAATAAATCATATAAAAAAGAAAAGTTAGAGCAATTAATCATATCTATCTCAGTCATTTTGACCATTAGGTCAGATGATTAAGGTCTTGTAGTACAACTGCAAAAATATCAAGAAGATTTAGATGAGATATACAAAGAAAAAGCTGTGGTGCTTTTATTCAGTCAAGATTAAAATGAATTGAGGAGGGTGAACAAAACTGCATGAAAAGGAAGTCTTTATCTAAACTAAACATAAATGATTCATGAACAGACAATTACTCAGTAATTACTAACCATCTGTCAAATTTTAGTAGAGACCTTTACAAAGTAACAACTGTAAACATAGCACATATATTAAATTCATTAAAAGAGGCAAACAAAGCTAATGACACTTTAAAAGAGGGTTGTGATGGAATATTTTCTATTGATGAGATACAACGGGGCATCAAAAACCTAAAATCTAACAAGTCACCAGGTAACAATGGCTTGAAATTTGATCAAAAATTCTCGTTTGAAATTTCAGAATTTCACCTTGCTGTATAGAGTTAATCCATTAACAATGAAGTATTACCCCACTCAGTGAAACAGGGTCTTATCACTTTCATTCCCAAACCACATAAAGACCACTTAATTGTACATAATTGGCATGGCATCACAAATAATGACATCTCATTATTTGACTACAAAATGTTGCCATCTATTTTAGGTAAAAGACTAAACAATGGTTTAAACTATATTATATGTAATTTGTCCAGGTACAGACAGACGTAAGTGGTTTTCTTAACTGATGAATTTATTGAATCCATCTTGGTATAGATTCAAAACACACCGTGAAAACTAAAACACAGACAATACAATAATTAGCTTGATTAAAATAAAGACAATTAGCAAATAAACTACTTTACAGCATAAAAACAGACAGAATACCTCGTTGGCTGAGTACCGAGTAAGGAATTAGGAAAAACCTCTTTTCTTCTTGGTTTTGCTTCCTTTCTTAAACCTTTCTGTCCATGCTCTTTTCTTTCTGTGTTCTTTTTCCCTTTTTTTCTTCTTCCTGAGATCGCTTTTTTCTTCTTGACATATCTCTATACAACACACGTATACTCTGACACCACATCGCCCTCTAATGACGCTTCACAAAATTAACTTAAAAACACACAAACTTGTAGAAATAGAGATGTGGCAGTTACACTCCCACCAAATCTCACACTCTTAACAGTGAGATTTCCATAACACAAATTCAAACTGACAGAGTCTGAACAGCAAAAATAAATAAAATAAACATTACTCTGCTTCTAGCAAAACAATAACCTTATGTATAGGTCGTTCTAATGAAACTGTTTTCATCACTAGTTTACCATTTTTGTTAGATGTCCTCTCGCTAACTAAGAGTCTAACCTTTCTCACTTTATTATCTGCTCCAGGATAGACAGCTGTGACTTTAGCTAGCTTCCATTCGTTACGTGGTGCAAGCTCTTCTTGTAGAAGCACTATATCATTTATCTGCAGATCTCTTCTGTGTGCAGTCCACTTCTGTCTTGGTTGCAAGTTGAGTAAATATTCTTTCCTCCAACGGATCCAAAACTCATTGGCCAAATATTGTACTCTTCGCCATCTTTTTTGAAGATAAAAATCTTCTTTCATGAATTCTCCCGGTGGAGGTTGAACAATGGTTGACTTCATAGTTAGGATGTGGTTAGGTGTCAGCGGTTGGGGCCTGTAGGATCATTCAAATATTCTACAGAGTGGCCTGCTGTTGATAATCGCCATAACTTCGCACAACAAAGTTCTTAAAGATGTAGTGTCGAGTCTCTTCATTGAATGGTCGAGAACAGCCGAAAGAATACTACAGATTGTCCTTATCTGCCTTTCCCACGCTCCACTCATGTTGCTAGCTGATGGGGGGTTCATGAGAAATTCACATCCAAGTACTTTCACTTTTTCCTGATCCATATCCTTTAAGAGATTAGCAAACTCTCTCTGGGCACCAACAAAATTGGTTCCTCTGTCACATCTTAGCTGCCGAACATTACCTCTGATTGCAATAAACGCTCACAAAGCATTGAGGAATGCGTCTGTGCTTAGGTCTTCTACTACTTCAATATGTATGGCTCGTCAACATAGACACGTAAGTATGAGCCCATACCTCTTGAACTCTTTCTGTCTATCTTTGATGAAAATCGGACCAAAACAATCCATGCCTACATAGGTGAAGGGTGGTGTAGGTTCTGTCCGGACTTCTGGTAAATCTCCCATACTTTAAGACTCTGTTTTCCGTCTGTACTTGCGACAATTGACACACTTGAAGATGTATGATGAAACTGCACAGCTGCTTCCAAGTATCCACCAACCGTTAGCTCGCAGTTCATTCATAGTTATTCCACGACCTTGGTGCTGAACCTTAGAGTGAAAATGTCTTATCAATAAAGTTGAAATATAACTGTCCTTTGGGAGTACTGCTAGATGCTTCACGTGTGGATGTAATACTGCATGACTCAAGCGTCCGCCGACTCTGTGTACGCCTTCCTCATCTAAAAATGAACTTAGCTTGTACAGTTCATGATTTTTGGTCTTGGAAACTGTTTTCTTTGATTTCAGACTGTTTATTGCTTCAGCAAAAGCTTTCTGTTGAACAAGTTTAATGACGAACAGTTCTGTTTTTCTTCTCTCTTCTAAACTTGTTCCCTTTTCACTCTTCTGTATTTCACCCTTAAATTCCTTGACCTTTTTCCTCAAAACTGCAAGTGGTCTGATCAATCTGGACCATTCCGAGAACTTCTCAAATCTATCAAGAATAGTTAACTCTTCTTTAGCCTCTGTAGTACACACAAAGACTTTGTGAAGTTCTGGGTCATTTCCTTTGGTCTCTCCCACCTTGATATCTCAATCAGGTAGGTTCCTTTCCCAGAGAAAGGCTGGTCCTGTGAACCAATCAGAGGACTTTAGTTGTTCTGCTGATAAACCTCTAGAGGCACAGTCTGCAGGGTTATGTTCTGATGTAACATATGCCCATTGCTCTGGTTGTGTGCTTGATTTTATTCTTTGAATGCGATTAGCTACAAACACTTGAAATCTTCTGGCGTCATTATTAATGTAGCTAAGAATGACGGTTGAGTCTGTCCAGAAGAACTCTTGCATGTCTGGGATTTCAAGCTCTGTTTTGAGTAGATCACTAACTCTAACAGCAACAACTGCTGCTGA
Organism: Characodon lateralis; assembly: GCA_036250325.1. NCBI lineage: Eukaryota > Metazoa > Chordata > Actinopteri > Cyprinodontiformes > Goodeidae > Characodon > Characodon lateralis. The sequence goes on from JAHUTJ010034051.1 coordinate 8,553, forward strand.
AAGGTTGAGTCGAGGGATAGTTGTGACACTAGAAGGTGTGACTCTTGACTTGGCCATTACTAAACAACAATGGACTTGATCTGTTTGGCTAATGACGCGCAGGTATGTACATGCACCATATCCATTGACGCTGATGTCTCCCACTGGAATCTTAAATGTTCAGGAAGCTCTTGATCCCAACCGACCTTATTCCGACACATTTGCTGGAGAATCTGCTTGCCTACGAGGACAAACGGTGCAATAAAACCAAGGGGATCATAAATAGAGGCTACAATAGAAAGTACTCCTCTCCTTGTCAATGGGTTTGACTTGACTTGAACTCTGAATTTGAAAGTGTCAGATGTGATGCACCAATCCACTCCCAAGACTCTTTCGATGCGTGGCAAACTAAGAGACATATCCAGGTCCTTAACTGTGGCACTCTCTTCAACTGGAATAGTGGACATAACACTCTCACTATTGGACACAAACTTGTGAAGTCTTAACTTCCCTGTAGAGCACAGCTCTTTTGAGTCTTTGATAAGTTAAATGGCTTCACTCTCAGTAGAAACGCTTGCTAAACCATCATCAACATAAAAGTCTCTCTGTATGAAGCGTATTGCGTTCTCTGGAAAGCTATTTACACCTTGGGCCGCAAGGTGTTTCAAACCGAAGTTGGCACAGCCTGGAGAAGACGCTGCTCCAAAAACATGAACTTTCATTCGGTAGACTGATGGTGTCACTTCCAAGTCTCCCTTGTCCCACCAAAGAAACCTTAAATAATCCTGATCTTCCTTTGTGACGTGGAATTGGTGAAACATTCATTCTATATCACACATGAATGCGACAGAACTTTTACGAAAACGACAAAGAACACCCACCAAAGTATTCGTCAGGTCAGGACCGGTTAACAGATGGTTGTTTAGAGAGGTATCTTGGTATTTGGCAGAGGCATCAAATACAACTCTGATCTTTCCTGGTTTATGTGGGTGATACATCCCATGGTGTGAAATATACCAGGCAGGGCTGTTGTCTATTTCTTCGTCGGGGACCTTTTCTGCTTCAGCTCTTGAGATTATGTCGTTCATAAAATTTGTGTAGTCAATGTAGTATGTTTTGTCTTTCTTAAGTCTCTTTTCCAGACACTTCAGACGATGAAATGCACATATTTTGTTGTCAGGTAACTTGGGTCTGCCATCTTGGAATGGTAATGGCATCTCATAGTGACCTCTTTCATTTCTCTTGATGTTCCCTTTAAGTTTGGTTAGAAACTTCAAATCTTCTTGCGAGATAGGGTTATCATCAACTGCCTTTTCAGAGAAATCTGCCTCTAGCACCTTGACAATGTCTGAAGGAGTAACATTTCTTACCTTTGTTCTGTTCACATAATGAACACTTTTCTGAAGCGTAACAGAAGGCTTGAGTTCTGGAATGTTAGCTGGAATAAACTCTCATGTATAAGTTGGAGGTAAAGTTATCTTCTTACTCAAGTTAAACCCACGAACTTGGAGATCTTGAAGTCTGCAAGACTGAACAACTGTGGTCTTAGAAGACATAGTAGACAACTCTAATCTGACAGGTTCTTGGTTTATTCCAAGTGAATCTGCAACTTCACTTAGTACAAAGGTAGTGTCACTTTGTGAGTCCAGTAAGGCATATACAAGGACTTCTTTAGGCTTTGCTGAAGATGACAGCCACACAGGAATGATTGCAGCTGTTTGTGTGTTGTTCTTTGCTTACAACTCTGTTTGTCGTAGCCGAGGCTATAACTTGCTCTTGAACTTCACTGTTCTGACTTAGTTCAGTATTTGTGTTCGACTTATCTGTTTGTTTATTTCCTTCCTTAGTTTTGACTCTATCTTCATGAAGACAAGTAGGATGCCTTTTGCTGCACTCCTCACAAATGTTGCGGTCGGTACAGTTTTTCTAATAATGACCTAATTTAAGACAACCAAAACACAACTTCTCTGACTGAATGAACTTAACTCTGTCTGCCACAGCTTTCTCCAGAAAACATATGCATTTGTGTAGATTGTGCTTGGGCTTTTTACAGAATATGCATGTTAGTGGTATCCTTTCTTGGGAAATTGTCATCAGTGTTTTAGCTCCAATCTTGTGTTGTTTTATCTTGTTTTAGCTCTGTCTTGTGGGCTTCGCCTTTTCTGCTTTATCCGACTCACCTTGCTTCAGTGACTGCAGTGATGTAACCGGGTTACATGCAATCTTAGCTTCTCTTGTTAGAAATGCAACAAATTGGCTAAAGGTGGGAAACTGACTTGTTTGTTCTTCTATTTCCGTGACCTTACGGTTCCAGCTAACAGCGAGCCAATCTGGAAGCTTGGCAAGAATCTTTCTGTTCTCATTGCAGTCATTAAGAATCTCCAAGGACTTCAGATGAAACATTGCCGCTTCACAACTACGCAAGAAATCCGCAAAGTCTCGGAGCTCAAAACTGTCCTTTGAGGTCATCTTTGGCCATGCTTGTAACTTATCTCTGTAAGCCTTTGCAATTGTGAATGGGTTTCCATATCTTTCATCAAGAATCTTCCATGCTGCAGCATATGTGGATTCTGTTCCAAGCAGGAAGTATCCTTCAAGTGCGTTCTTAACTTGTCCACTCACATATCTCCTAAGGTAGAATATCTTCTCCTTATCTGGGATGTTCTTTTGATCAATCAGGGTTTCAAATGAATGTTTCCAGTTGCTGTATCTTATGGGATCCCCACTAAACACTGCAGGCTCAAGAATGGGAATGCGGCTTGCGCTTAGTGCACTTGCTAGCATTTTAACAAGAGCTGATGTACCATCATTTAACGGTGTGGCTATAGCTTGTGGTGCAACTTGTTCAAGCAGAGATGGGAAACCTACATGTGTATCACCTATACCTTCTGTGTTGATTTTTGTTACATCTACCCTGTGTTCTTCTTTAACAGTTCTCTGGTCAAACACCTGCATTCTCGCTTGTGCTGCTTTAAGATCTTTAACCATTCCTAAGTGCTGAATCTTTCTTTTCTTCTAAAGTTCTCTGCAGCTCTGCATACTCTTCTTCTTGTTGAGCCTTTAACTTAACTTCATCTGGTTCTCGTTGCATCCTCAGCATAACTTCTTCTGCTTCTCTTTCTAAGCGCATTTGTTTGACTAGTGCTGCTCGTTCTACGGCCTTTTTCCTAACCTCTGCTTCAAGTTTAGCAATTTCTTGCTGTTCCCTTTCTTGTTCTTGTAACACTGTAAGAACAACTTGACTTGCAGCTGCTTCTGCTGCTGCTTCTTGAAGTTTAACAGAGGATCTGCTTGAATGCTCAGACTGTTTCCTACTTGTGTTAAAGAAGCTCAACTTGCTGTTTGTTGTTTGAAAGAAGGAGCCTGCATCTGGCCAATCTTGATCCTCTTCTTTTTTCCCCATCTAATCGATCGGTCGCTTTCTCGACAATGAGGTTTGAAATCTCCGCGCACAGATCTACTCGGCGGCATGTTGCTTGATCCGGTGGGGTAAGCTTACGTAATTCTTCATATACCTTTGTAACATCTGCACAAAGACCTGTAACATCACCAATAATGTCCTTAAGTAAGTCTTCACTTAATGGGTCTGATTGAGAGAGGGGTTACTTGGATGATTTGGCACGTGTTCTCCACTTTTCATAGTTATAGTTAAATCTTTGCTGGAGTCCTTGAACCATCTCCTCCTGCATTTCTCTTCCTTTCTCTGTGAGCGTTTTCAATCTCTGACTTCTTCTTAGTTGTCTTTGCCCTTGCTGTTCATTAGGAACAGTAGCTTGTTCTTTTTCAGACTGCAACTAAGGGTCTGCACTAACTTCAGGCTCAACAGAGAAGTCACCTGGCTCAGTCATAGTTTTGGCTTGTAACTTAACTTGTCAATAAAGTGAATTACATCTAATGTAAACTGAAAGTTATCTTCAAACTACAAATAAGGTAAATATCTTATAAAGGGTTGTAATAGAAGTAGAATATAAACTACAATACCATATTAGCTTAATAAAGAATAAACGTTAAGAGTAGCTTAGTGGAGTAACTTAAAGAAATATTATGTCAACTTAAATATTCCCAAAATATTTCCAAATGTTGCTTAATCAGATTTCAAAACATTCTAACAGTATACAGCATTAATTCGACTTTTAGCAAAGTCTAAATATGAAATAAAATAACATTAGTACATAAACGTACAGTATGTGCCTTTAAACGTAAAACTTGGGATTAGCTTGAAAGCAGAAAACAGGTACCTTCTTTATTTACTGTTCAATTAGTCATACTTTAAACTTGTACCCTTTACTTAGACAAACTCTTAACTTCTGAGTGTCCAAGTTACTTATGGCCTTATCTTAAATGTTGCTCCTCAACCACATGCCTTCGTTCCCATGCGCTCCTGGCTCAAGTGTCCCTTCACGGCTCCACACTATGCACTGCTGATCACGCTCTGATGAGGCTGCTGCTCCTTTGATCATGCCGCCTCACTCATGCTCTCCACCCTCGCAGATCAGTCCAAGTTTTCACTGTAATTCCTCCAGTTACAGACAGACGCAAGTGGTTTTCTTAACTGATGAATTTATTGAATCCATCTTGGTATAGATTCAAAACACACTGTGAAAACTAAAACACAGACAAGACAATAATTAGCTTGATTAAAATAAAGACAATTAGCAAATAAACTACTTTACAGCATAAAAACAGACAGAATACCTCGTTGGCTGAGTACCGAGTAAGGAATTAGGAAAAACCTCTTTTCTTCTTGGTTTTGCTTCCTTTCTTAAACCTTTCTGTCCATGCTCTTTTCTTTCTGCGTTCTTTTTCCCTTTTTTTCTTCTTCCTGAGATCGCTTTTTTCTTCTTGACATTTCTCTATACAACACACATATACTCTGACACCGCATCGCCCTCTAGTGACGCTTCACAAAATTAACTTAAAAATACACAGAAACTTGTAGAAATAGAGATGTGGCAGTTACATTATACATGAATCTTAAAACGGCTCTGTGTCTGGACGCAAAATTTCTGATAATATTAGATTAGTGCTAGACTTAGTCGACTATAGAGATTTTATCCCTCGTGATCAAATGATGCTCTTCTTAGATTATCAGAAGGCTTTTTAACTGTTAGTCACAATTCTATTTTTGATACATTGCCCTTTCTAAACTTTACTAAGTTTTTCATTAAAGCCTTTAAGACACCTTTTAGAGATAATAACAGTTTTTATTTTTATTTATAATCAATATTGTGGTGCGTCAAGGTTGTCCAGCTTCTCCTTACATATTTCTACTGGTAGGCCAAATTCTAAACTACTTAATTGGACAGAGTTCGTTTGATAGGATTAAAAGATTGGAAGAAGATTTCAAATTTCACAACTTGCTGACGAAACAGTATTCTTCGGAGATTCCAGTGAAGTCCCTGTAGCTCTATCTAATATATGTAAAATTTCATGCATTTCAGGATTGAACCTTAATTAAAAAAAATGTAAAATCCTCCCATTATATGCGACTTCTGATACTGAAATTTGCGGTGTCCCTGTTAAAGACACTGTAACTTATCTAGGTATTAAAATCTCTAAAGAGCACAACAATATGGTTAATAATTTTACACCTGTAAGTGAAGCCGTTAAAAGACATTTAACTGTTGATTACCCAGGGATTTAACTATTTATGGTAGACTGCTATTAAGCACAGCAGAAGGGATGTCGAGAATATCGTATGTTTTTCATTGCTAAAGGTCAGCAAAGAGCTGTGTTGTGATCTTGATAAGATTTTGTTCAAGTTTCTAGTGAAAAATAAGGCACATAAAAAAAAAATAGATTCTCTTGAATTCATTGGCTGAAGGACGTTTGGGTGCTTTGACACTTACTACCTATAATCAGATATTAAAAATTAATTACATCAAAAGATTAAAAGAAATCTAAATTCTATGTGAAATATTTTCTTCTGTTTGGTTAACTGGTGGGGTCTAAATGCTTTGTTGTGTTGTCCTATCTCAGTTGGAAAACTTCCAGGCAAATTAGCTAAATTTCATCAAACACAACTACTCTGCTCATAATCCATCGTATGGAACAATGCTTACATACTACATAAAAAACAAATCACTATATTTACAAAATTGGGCTAAAGTATTATTCTGGTAAACCAGTTATGTGACAGTAATGGTGAATGGTAAAACTATATGACTATGACAAAGAGATACATAAAAACAAATCTGAAATGGTCAAAGTCTGTTCCTCATATACAGTCTTTAGCACAAAATATACATCTTGAATAAATGTATTTAAATGACTCATTTTCAAATGAAGGATATATATATATATATATATATATATATATATATATATACAAATAAATAAATAAAATACTTGGTAAGTTTATCAGAGCTCAGTTAGATATCTTTACTACTTCCATATGCACACATAGATGGCGTTATTAAAACCAAGAACAGTGGAATTTGATCTTAAATCTTTTATGCCTTATAAATATCCACTTACTAGTAGGATCAAATGTTTTATTTTAAATTTTACATGGATATTTTCCAGCAAAAGATCATATTTATTGTTTCTTTCCAAATGTCATTAACAACAGCTCTTCTTGTCAGTGTGAGGGTAAATCTGCAGGTTTTGTGTCAAACCCATTCATAACCATTGTTAAAGAACAGATAGCTACCAAATTTTAACAAGTTTACTCTTTGCCAAGTGTGATTAAAATGGAAATAATGGACTTGAAAAATTACAATGTGTAAATATATTCCCTCCTGCAACAATTTTAAAGAAATTGACTTAAAAACCCGATCATGCGTGTCTGACAGAGTGATGTTTTCCTGGATTTTAGTTGTAAAGGTTCCATCTGTGTTTTTCACTGATGAGGGTCTTGCTGGAGATTCCAGGTGAGTTCAGGAGGTGAATGTGGACAGGGAGTCAAAGCTGAGCAAATTATAGTGACAGACTGATGCTCCTTCCGATCACACCAAAGATGTTAATGCTGGGACTCCAAGGACAAACTGGGGTTTCAGTGGATGAACATTGCTGTCAACCGAAACATACAGCAGATACAGCACTTTGGAAATATACTAGTGTATGAAACATTTTGACATGCTGTCAAGTTTAAACTTTTTTGAGGGGTGGGGGTTGGATTTTATTTAATGGACTTATGTAAAGTACTGTATCATTGTGAAGTGTGTTGGACCACTCGTTTGCTGAATATTGGACCATTTGCATGTTGCTGGACGCTACCAGGCCTTCCGGCGTTTGACCATTTTGTATCCCAGGACAGTCCGTTACTACAAATCCCAGCGGCCACTGCGGCTGATATGACGTCAGACCGTCCCAAGTCTGACGTCACAGATGGTAATATAAGAAGGTGAACGCTTTAATCCATTGCCTTTAGCTTGGGACCTCGACACAGTTACCACGCAACTGAAGCATCTCTCTGGAGAAGAAGAGGTCCCACGTGGATTCTTCATTTATTCTCCTTCGTTGGCCAACGAAAAATTCATGAAAGAGGTTTCTGGAATAAGAAGGCCAGAAATTTCACTTTGCCGATCGAAGACGNCATCTCTCTGGAGAAGAAGAGGTCCCACGTGGATTCTTCATTTATTCTCCTTCGTTGGCCAACGAAAAATTCATGAAAGAGGTTTCTGGAATAAGAAGGCCAGAATTTTCACTTTTCCGATCGAAGACGTGAGTTTAACACATAACCAAAAAACCACGGAGTTTCAAGGACACACAACTTTCCCTCCTTGTTTTGTACCAGTCGATTAGTGACGGTCCATCATAATTTTTCTACCTTTCTGCCACGGAGGCCACCAATGAAGAAAACTGACTGCTTTCGATTCATAAATGAGGATTTTTGGTTCAGAATTTTTTTCCCTCAAATTATGATTTTTAATTAGAATTATTGATAAATATTAATCAATAATCATAACCAACAAGTGAAAACATATGTGAAATATTTAGAATAATGGCTCAGTTATCAATAGGTTTTGATATAGTTCACTTGTCCCAAACGTAAGAAAATATGCATGCACTCTTTGCAGTGTGATGACAATGTCTCTTTGCAGAGCGGCAAAGCCTGAGTCCCTGTGGAGGGCGCTAAATATTACGGTCCAGCCTGGAACACCTGGAGATACAAAGATATTTTGTCAAACTACTAGTAGAAACATGAAAAACGCTAGTCAGTACTTACAAGAAGGGGCCTTGTTTCTCTGAAACACAAAGATTTTTCCTTTAGTTTTGAGAAGGGAATGAATAATTATTGGAATACATTTTTTAAATAAACTATAATTTGATACCAATTTAAAATTTTTATGTGACATTGAGTGATGTGTCATTTCATACAGGAAACAAACTTTTAAGTTGAATGAAAATAGTCTAAATATGACAGAGGTATGGATAATTCTGAATGACATTGTACCTCAGTATCATTGTTTGATAAATCAAAAACTTTCTTACCTCTTACTGTTATGTTGACAGGCTCACAAACATCTCTTGCTCTAAACGGCCAGTTCTAAATATGGACGAAGTATTTGTCTTTATGTCTCTTATTTGAATCAGGAAACAGAGTGGTGTAGTTTTCCTTTGTCAGGTTTCCAATCATTTTCAGTGAATAGGTGTTAACTGACCCACTGCTGTTGAAAATAACAGGGCTTGGGTTGGCATTAAGTTTTGTGGTAGCTCTCAAACAAACTAGATAGATCCACTGATGCGATAGCTCAAATGGGATTTGCAAACAGGATCCACTCATTGCTTCAATCTGCCCAGATGTGTCAGTAAACAGGGCTGGATGGGACAGCCATATAAGATACCTTTAAAAAAAAAAAAAAAAAAACAGACTAATGTTGAGTAAAATCTTCCTGCAGAGGTAGTTAATGATCCATAAACTCCAGTTCAGCTGCAGCATGTTACATGTGGAGCATTTAAACAATATCAGGATTAAAGATTTCAGACTAAAATGAACAAACAGCTCACCTGGAAGAAAGAAGACCTTCAGTAACAGGCTGAACGCCAGCATGTTCTCAGACAGAGCTGCCATCAAACCTCCTGTTACGACCCCGGCTCAAGTTAGGGGAAAAAGGGGGAATAACATTTATAACCAGAAGTCGATAGGCTTAAAAATTCAATGTTTGGTTTTCTTTTTTAGAGCGCTTCAAGCAAGGGTGACAATTAACCAAATGTTCCAAACATAAATATCTCCAAAAAACAAAACAAATACCAATACAAAAATATGTACCTTAAAGTTCCTCAAAACACAACACAAGGCTTAAATGACTTACCCCACTAGTAGGTACAGACAAGCTAGTAACACATTCAGCTTTTACCGCAAAGACTCCAAAAACATAAAAAAGGATAAACCACCCAGCAAAGAGGCAAGCTACTCAAACAAAGACACAGATTGGAAACAAGAGTTTTCATAGAATCTGTTTTTAAATAAGTAAAACTTTTTCAGAGACATATACAGTCATAAAACATAATCACAACACTTTCTGATGTTTAAAACATCAGAAAATTATTAAATGTTTGTTTATTTCTGTAACTCAATTCACTAAGGGAAACACATCATATAGATTCATTACACACAGACTGATGTTTTTAAACCATTATTTCTGTTATGATGATTTTCAGGTTGCATCTAATGACAACATACCAATAAAAACACATAGGCCTAATGAAAGGTATCTTTAATACCTGCTTAAAGGTTATTTTCCAAAGGTGTTTTTAATCTGACAAATAAGTCTTGGAAAACATATTGTAACTTATTAAATATGACTGTATTTGAACTCATATTTTTAGACACTTAAAAGGGGAAAAAAAGCTCGGAGAAAAATTTGTGCTTTGACGTTTCTAAAAATGTCACTTTTACAACAGAACATAAGTCTAAGCAGTAGTGGAAATTGACTGTAAACTTTTAAAATATTTTATATAAATAGAAAGAAGGAGGAAGAAACTTACTCTAAACAAAACCCAGAACAGAGATAATCTGACATCCAAGCTGAAAATCCCATGGATGAAGTAGTGATTCTAGCTGCTGCAAACAGACCAGTGGACTAAGGTAACAAACTGACAATAAAAAGGGGAAAGGACAGCATAAAGATAATCAGTAGGAACTAGTGATGATTTATAAAAAGAAACAGACTGAATTAGATCAAAACTGAACAAAAGGACCAACAAAAAGACAGGAGCACAGAAATGTATTGAATATATAGATACACCTGTAAGGATTATCATTATTGATTAATTCATATTTATCAAAAATTATAATCAAAAATCATTATTCAGGAAAAATAATTTCTTAACAAAAAATCATTACTTATGAATAGAAATCAGAAATGTACTCTGGTGTTGTGATTATGGGCTCAATGCAATAAGTAATCACTTAATAATTACAATTAATCATTAATATTTGATAAGTGTTAACCAAAACCACTAAATGTCAATGTTTAATCAACCGCTTCACCAAAGGTGGGATATTTTGGCAGATAAATCACTCTTGCACAAAATAAACACAAACGCTTCTCTTAAATATATGTGAAAATTTATTGAAGCCATATAGCCCTGATATACTACTACTCTGGTCCAAAAACTTTCAACTAACCACCAAGCACCATTCTGACCATATATTCGTGTCTGACAATATATTTGTGTCTATGAAGATCAAACCAGCAATTTTATGGACAAAATGTGCAATTGGGTTAACTTAGAAAGAGAAGCCTTCCTGGTGTGTTGATGTCTCGATTTTCGGCGATCAGCTTGTAGACAGTGGGCTGCGCCCTTAGTCACTAGCAGCTGATTGCACCAAATCTCCAACCAAAGGTCATAAAACTCTGAGGCGGGAACTTAGTGGAAAAACTCCAGTAATAAAACTGTGACAAAGGAGTGGTCAGGACAAGAGGCCCAGACTGCAGCTGCTTTGAATGGAAAAAGTTTGAAAGTCCAACTTCTAACTCCTGGCTGATGGGATCAGCCGGACAAAACAAGCAACTTGCTGAATGCATCTGTGCTCCGCGATTCAGCTACACTTGCGCAGCAAATCAAACACAGCTCAGCATAAAACGCTTCAATCAGTATTGCATGCAAAATCAACAAGTTGATACCTTGGATTAACTACTGGTGATTCTAAATCACCTTAACTATGCCTCATCCTGCTCAGACCTCTAAATGCACCTATCCAATTTAATATAAAGAAAAGATTGAAATTACATTGACGTTGATTTCTTCTCTTAACCGGTTGAGGATAGGTCGCAGGTCTATAGAACCTCTGTGGGTTTCCACCTGCGCCGGGTGTCGGCGGGCTTTTCCATCGGAATCTTCTGACCTTCTTGTGTCAGACAGAATTCCAGCTTTCAAGCTATTCCGGGAATGGCCGAGTGGAGGAAAAATTCACCTGCGAGTTTTTGTCTCTCCAGATATGTGCCTTGATTGCGTCGTCCTGTGAGGAACGCTGGAAATGGCAACGAAAGTTTATTTTCCAAACTATACAGCCTAGTCGGTCTGTCCGACCAAAACGGATGACCCCAACACACCCCATTAAATTAAATATTATAAAAAAGTTCAAGATTTTTTGTCACTCCTCTCAGAAAGTGAAACCTGTATATCGTATAGATTTATTACACATAGAATGAAATATTTCAGGTCTTTATTTTTTGTAATTTTGAAGATAATGGCTCACAGATCATAGAAACCTAAAATTTTGTTTCTAAAAACAATTACAATATTGTAAAAAATGTAAATACTGGAAAAGTCATGTTGTCATACCATTATCAGCTAATTAACTTAAAACACTTGCAAAGGTTTCCTGAGCCTTTAAAGCAGTGGTCACCAACCTTTTTAATCCAAAGATCCCCTAAATATCACCCTAATATCAACTGCAATGTAAACAAAAATACACAACAACAACAACAGTACTTCAAATGGGAGACCACTTTATTTAAGAATACTATTCAATTGATTGATTAGAACTGCTGTTTTTTTTAACAGTTTTATTAAGATTTAACAAGCTTCAACTATACCACATAAATTAACTTATTTTGTGCAAATCAACTTCACATACACACACACACACACACACACACGCACACACACACACACACACACACACACATCAACCAGCCAAAAAGTTCTGAGCAGGTCCACGGATGTCCTCAGGGAAGGGAGGGGGCAGAGGGAGCAGAGCGTCATGTTTACATAACTTCCAGGAGAAGTTGAAGATAGCCACCCGTCAAGGCCGTGCTGGGGAGCCAGATTCAAAAA
>JAHUTJ010034052.1:0-20754 GCA_036250325.1 Characodon lateralis
CAGAGATCTGATTGTTCCATATGTTCCTAACAGAGCACTTCGTTCTCAGACTGCAGGTTTACTGGTGGTTCCTAGAGTCTCTAGAAGTAGAATGGGAGGCAGATCCTTTAGTTATCGAGCTCCTCTCTTGTGGAACCAGCTCCCGGTTTTGGTCCGTGAGGCAGACACCCTGTTTACTTTTAAGGCTAGGCTTAAAACCTTCCTTTTTGATAAAGCTTATAGTTAGAGTGGCTTAGGTTATCCTGAGCTATGTTTCTTTTTACCTCCGCCTTCCTCCCTCCCTGTTGGATGGAGTAAGCAGGAGTCAGGTTTAGCCTAAACCGGCTCAGTTATGGTTGAGGTGCAAACACACCCTCCATTTCTGCTACCTGTATGACCCCTTCTCTTTTCCAATGGTTATAATCAGTCTGACATACAGAGGTATCCCAATCCTTGTGGTTTTTTTTCAGTATAACAATGGCCATCCGTGGGCTCTATATGGACAAACTTTATCAGTTTATTATTTTACTTACTGCCCCTACACGTGGCCCGTTCTGGGGTGGCCGGGCTGTGGCACTCGGTGGTTTGGTCTGGCCTCCTCTGCGGCCCCACGCCGTTCCGGACCCTTTGTGGGGTGCCTTGAGACAACATTGTTGTAAATAAGCGCTATATAAATAAATAAACTGAAACTATCTCTGTTATGCTGCTATAGACTTAGGCTGCTGGAGGACATAATGACCACTTTCACCTTCTTCGCTACATTCTCACACTACTCTCATTGAGCGTCTCACTGCTTTCCAGCAATGAGACAGTCAATGCGCAGAAGTGCCTTGAGACAACATGTGTTATGAATTGGCGCTATATAAATAAACTGAATTGAATTGAATTGAAATGTACTCCATCAGTAATGGATGTATGCTCCTCTCTTAGAGCTGCTGAGAAGGTCAAGGAGTTCTACAGTACGGCAAAAGCACAGTGTAAACGTTTAATTATACTGAAATTACATGCATCAATCCAAATGGTTCCATCAAAGACTGTTCCAACATAATTAGTGCTTTCAGACACAAGCAGGCAAGCTACTAACAGTAAAGAGGTGGAAAGCTGTCATGGAGTAGAAGAAGACAGCAAGCAGGGAAAATCTATTGACATGTCCCTAAAATATCTCAGAGCACCTAGGAGTTGATAATTAACTCAACATTCACTTGTGTAATAATTTACAATAAAGCCAATATATTACAGTCCAAACCTGGAGCAAATACGTACCTGTCACAGCAGGCTTGTGTATGATTAAGAAAAGTAGAGGATTGGAGGTGGGAGCAGAGGGAGGAGAAGAGGCGGAAACAAAGCTGCCATGTTGATTATGGAAGCCGAGGCTGAGAGGAGACTCGAGGCCGTGGCGATGCTCAGCACATGAGGGAGCATCCTGTAGAAGCTGAATAGCACTACAGCAATAAAGAGAAGGATGACGGAAGGGAGGTATGTTTTCCCCTACTCCAAACACTGGCACCTTCTGAGCTGATTCTTGCCTAAAAAGTTCAAAATCATTGGATTTTAGGGTGTAAATATGGAAAACAAGGTACTTCAATAAAATGCTTTTTTAATTTTAATTTTTTATTTTTATTTTAGGTTAAAATAAATTTTATGTCATTTATATTTGTGTTTATATTTGGAGTGCCATCTATGACAAATTTATTGTTGACAAGTTAAGACAAGTCAGCTCTACATTTCTGACTGCATGGAATGAATTTAGACTGTTATGATTATGACATTCAGCATTTAACCATAAATTCTGATGAATCCAATCAGTTAGGTAGACTCAAAGCATGTCTTGAATACATAAAAACCTGGATGACTTTAATTTTGCATGTTGAAATACAGACAAGACAGAACTTATTGTCCTTGGACCAGAGGCTTTAAAAAATGCACTTAATCTGGATAACATAAAATATTCATACAGTACAGTCCCTTGTGCAGGGTTGGGACTCTCTGACCATTGCCTGGTTCATGTCATACCAACATACAGGCAGAAACTTTAAACCTTTAAGCCTGTGATTCAGACTGTTGTGAAGTTGACTGATAAGTTCAAACAGATGCTACAGAACTGCCTTGATTGCACAGATTGGAATATTTTTGAAGCTTCTGCCTCTGATTTAAACCAAATAACTGATGTAGTCACTTCATACATCAGCTTCTGCGAGGACATGTGTGTCTAGACTAAAAACTTTTGCACTTTCAGCAACAAACACCATGGTTTTTGTCACATCTGAGGTGGCTTTGTAAGACCAAAGATGATGCTTAACACACTGGAGACCAGGTGCTGTATAAGAAAGGAAGAAACAAACTCACAAAGGAGATCAAACAAGGTAAAAGATGCTACAGTGAAAAAATAGAAACAGCTTCCCATCTAAATGCAGCATTTCATTGTGGATGAGTTTGCTTACTAACTGGGGGTTAGTAGGAGCCCTACCCCCAGTGCTGTGATGACACCCTGCTTGGCTGAGGATCTGAACCGTTTCTTTTATAGGTTTAATTACCACCCTTTCACACCTCACTCTCAGATAAAGGGTGACCTGCATCTCCCACCAATAACTCTGCAACCTCCTCTTCTCTCCCCTGCCTGCAGTAAAGATCAAAGAAGATGTTAATAGGGTCTGAATGATTTGGAAAGTTTCAGGTTCTCATGGTGTCCCCCTTCTCTGCTTGAAAATCTGCGTTGACCAATTAACCCTCATCTTCACTTATATGTTTCACGAGTCTCTGGAGCTATGTGAGGTTCCCTCCTGCTTTAAATGTTCCACCATCATCCTGGTCCCCAAGAAACGCACCATCACAGGATTAAATGACTACAGGCCTGTTGCTATGATCTCTGTGGTCATGAAATCCTTTGAGCGTCTAGTGCTGAAACATCTGAAGGACATCACAGGCCCCCTGCTGGACCCCTGAGGTTTCCCACCGGGCAAACAGGTCGGCAGACGATGCAATCAACCTGGGTCTATCTCGACCACGTGGGAACGTACGCCAGGATCCTGTTTGTAGACTTCAGCTCGGCCTTCAACAGTATCACCCCAGACATCCTCCACCAGAAGCTCACCAGCTTCCAGTCCCGGCCTCCACCTCCACTAGACAATCATCTTGACAATGTTGACCTTTAGCTTTTTCAAATAGTTTGAGTCTGATGAGCGGTGAGTCTGCATGCACACCTTTGTGGGGTGCAAACACCTCACAGAAAAGGCTTTGGCCGAGGAGGTTGGAAAAACCAGTCTTTGTCAACTTAAACTGTCTTAGTTATGTATATAGTAGACATTCTGCCTGCAGATAGTCATTTTTTTTATACTCAACTGGATTTGTTTTCAAATAGTTTGTCTTTATGTGCCCGAGCTCTCACTCACCATAGGTATGTATCTATGTACAAAGTCATTTATGGGTAATACCATTGGAATATGGAAGTCACAATCTACAATCCATGAATGCTCTGCTATTTCACATCCCCAATGTCAGAACTGAACTTGATAAGAAAGCATTCAGGTTTTCGGCACCAAATCCCTGGAATACATTATAAATTGAACTTCAACACTTTGAATGTGTTAACAGTTATAGTGAAATCACTGCAGTCAAATCTGTCTGTGTGCCTGGTTTTAAATGCTCTGACATTAATCTTTTAATTGTTTCTAACATATTATTGTTGCTGCCCTCTTGGCTAGGCTTTTATTGACCAACCTGGTAAAGAAAGGTTATGATTAAATGATACTCATTTTGTGGTAACTTGTTCCAAAACATATCCTAAACAATGACAAATACGTCCATTCTATTCCAAATAAACATCTTGTGGTAGCACGGTGGTTACCCCTCTCTTGAGACCATGTTTAAGTATTGCTCGTTGAGCATAAATTTACACTTGTCGCATCAGGAACAGAGCAGGTGAGGGAGTTATATGTGGGCTGTTTATGTCACACACTGGAAATTGTTCATTTTGCTTGCTAATTGCATTTCATGAGTTGTAATTTGTTTTGCATGATTTGTGTAGTAATATCTGAAGGAATTTCAGTCCACTGTTGACATGTTGCACTAACATTTAATTTGATAAATAAGAGATGAGACATATGACGAGAACTGTGAGTCACCCAGTCTTAAGATAAGGGCCTTGTGTGTCTCAATCAGCTGTCAGATACATGATAACTATTGATATCCTGAAGAAAAATTTATACTTTGTCAAAATAAGCAGTAAAGGGCAGTAAAAATCTGAAATGTGGGACCATGGACTGGACACTGACTGGAGCCATGAGGAGACAGATCAGACACACAAAAGACACACTAGTCAATTAGCACTTTCTAAGTTAAGGAAACAGTTATAACTTAATTATACCAGTAGCTCTTTTAGTGGCTTAATCAAGGTGAAAAACAAAGCTAAGCAGAAAAGCTGTGACAGTAGGCAGTAGGAATATATAAAGGCTATGGCCTTTACTGTATATATACCTACCTACACAATCCAGGATTTTGTATACCTTAAGTTTTGTTACTTTTTATTGTTTTTGCTAGAACTATGTGAGATACAGTGCTTTTATGTAAGGCATATCCTAGTAATGATTATGGATAACCCCTCTGATTGGTTGAAGGTTAGAGGATAGAAAGTCTCTTTCAGGCCACTGCTCATCTGTTTGATCATTACCTATAAATAGATTTGCACTGACTCATCAATTTAATACAAAATGCATCTTTGTTGTCAATATTGGAAAATTCCATGTTTTAAGGGATTATTTTGGATCGTGTTTGACTTCTGCTAGATCATACTTACTGTTGAGAATTGTGGCCGCTCATCTAGGATCTTGGGAACTCAGTGGAAACTTGTCAAGAAAGTGATGGTGGGTGTTGCGGGGTGGTAGAGGAAGGAGATAGTGCTCCCCCTGTCAATCTTGGACTTTTACACCAGCTGTTTCATTTTTGTCCAAGAATTTTTAGCAGTTTACTTTATTGAGTCGATGACATTCTTTCAACCTTGTTTTTAATATGTTTGTTACCATCCAGTGGTATGTGACATTTATTATAAAAAATTAAACGAAGACTTTGAAAACACATCAGATCTCAATTGAAAAAAAAGATCATGCTGGATATCCATACAGATATAGAATGGGTAATGAGTTAGCAACCCACATCATTTGATTAAAATAAAAATTATCAACCCACAGAGGGCTTAACCTGGAGTCACCGAGAAATTTTAACAGAAAAAAAAACTGATGCTGTAGGCTAGTTCCATTTGCTTAAATGTCATTGCAGCAACTCAAAATGGTACTCAGTAGTTTGTATGTCCCGCCCATAGACTGCTGGAGATAGGGACCAGCTTCCCCGCGACTCACTTTGGAAGAAGCGGTATAGAAGATGACTGACTGACTAGTTTGTATGCATGTAGGACAATGTAGGTGCATGCTCCTTATGAGATGACGGATGATGTCCTGGCGTATCTCCTCCCAGATCCTGATGAGGGCATCACTGAGCTCCTAGACAGTCTGAGGTGCAACCTGGTGGTGCTGGATGGATCTAAACATGATGTTCCAGAGATGCTGCATTGGATTTAGGCCATAGGAGTGTGGAGGCCAGTCAGGGGTATCAGTTTTTAATTCTCGAGGAGCTGTCTGCATACTCTAGCCACATAAGGCCAGGCATTATCATCCAGCAGGAGGAACCCAGGACCCAGTGCACTTGCGAAGGATCTAACAATGGGTCTCCATACCTAATGGAAGTCAGGGTGCCATTGTTTATCCTGTACAGAGCTGTGCACCCCTCCATGGATATGCCTCCACAGACCAACACTGACCCATTACCAAACCAATCATGCTGAACAGTATTGCAGGCAGCATAATGTTCACTGCAGCAGAAAGAAATATCTGTGGCCTCCATCTGCAAAACCATTCTTGTTTTTGTGTCGTCTCATTGCCCCTTCAGTGCCCCTATTGTTAGTTTCATTAACGCTAAAACAGCTGATGCTGATTAACAACCCTCTCTACTACTTAATTGACCAAATCAATATTCCAGTAGTTTTGGTCTTTTTCCGTGACAGCATCACACACCTGGAACACTCTTCCCATAGATCTCAAGAATGTCTCGTCAAAAATGTTTTTCTCAAAATCAGTAAAAAAGTGGCTCCTGGACAATAAAATATGCACGTTTTAGTGTTTTATTAACATTTTATTATTAATAATGTGTCAATTGTATATTATTTTTATTCATTGTGTCTTTCGAAAATGTGTTTTTTCTGTGTTCATTGTATGACCATTTTTAGCCTTCATGACTAAATCTGACAAATTTACATGTAAACTTGTGCTCATGTTAATTACTATTAATTGTCCCATTTTAAATAAATAAATAAATATTCCAGAAGTTTAACTGACTTGATGTTATACTCAAAAAAGTGTTCCTTTAATTTTTTTTTGAGCCATGTACTTGATTATTTTGTGTCTTTGGGTTCTGTGTCACTTGCTGTCCCTTCACAATGTAGTGAAGTGTCACAAGTACACCACATGGCCACGACATTTAGATGCTGCAAACTCACAAGGTCTGGCACCGTAACACATAAATGGGATGGTGCAATTATCAACAGTTTTCGTTCATGTTTCATATGGCTGATTGTACCCATCAGTCTGCAACAGAAAAAAATACTTTAATGTCATTAGTATGTTTTTTGACCCCTTTCTCCTTCTAAAAGCAGCAATAACCTCGTTCCTGTAAAACTCTGCCTACCTGTGCAGCATTCAGGAAATATGAGCATATAAAAGCATCAAGTCTCAGGTGTTACTGGTGGTGAATAAATTCAGGTCACCAGAGAGCATCTGAGAGAAAGATGAGTGAAATCAAAGCAGGTGGGGAGTTCTGATCTTGGCAGTTTGCACTGTTGTCAGGTAATTGATCAGTGTGATTGATGAGGCAGAATTATCGTTTCCCTGCTGCGCGATGGGGCCAAACTGCCGTCTGATTAACCAGCAGAATGGAGGATGGCCAATCGCTGTGCTCCTTTCCAGCAGTGGTTAAATGCCTCTTATAGATTTTCCCGGAGCATCGTTATTCAATCACTGAACTACTTCATCAAGAGGCATCAATCAGCACCCAGCAGAGCGGCCAGTAATTACAGGGGGGAGCTTCCAGCCTGTGATTTCTCCAGGGGTGTAGTCATCGTCAGTGTTTCAGTCACCAGAACTCAGACGAAGACCATTTGATCCACTTAGAGTTGGCAAACTATCAGAGATGGCATGTTTCATGAGACAGGTGGCCTTTTTTAATACAAGCGTGAACATTGTTGAAGGAAACTCAGCCTCAAAAAAAAAAATCATGTTGGCTTGAAGTGATGTTAGAGTCCAAACCGGGAGGCAAAGGTCGGTAAAATTCATCTTCTTCAGAACCTCAGAGACCTATTTTCACACTGCGCACGTTTATAGTGGCAGTCCTCAAATCCTTTGCTCTAAAAATTAATCTGTATAAGTTTCTGAAGCAAGTTGTCACAGGCCTAACATGCTGGCAACAAACTAGCAGTCTGGTCAGATTACATGTGACTCTATTTTCACTTTAAAGAGAAAATCAGTGTGGCCTTTTCACCTACAAAAGGGAAATAAAACACTCAGTTTAGACAAGCTAAAATAGAAGAATATTGACAGTAACCAGAAATAAATATGTACCAATAATTAAAAAAATATGTATGTAACATGGCTCATGAGAAACATTTCCCTATTTTGTCAAACATGGTAATGTTGTGTTGTTATTCCTGATGCAAAACACTGATATAAAGCAAACAACAATGCAATGGGAGGAAAAGTACATTCATGTTAATCTAGCATGTTGAAAATATTAGTTCATTAGTTAGTTCATTGAAAATGTTAGTTCAATGTTAGTTGATTTGCTTTCATCTGACTGATTCTTCTTCTCCTTGAAATGTGAGCTTTTTTGAGATCATATCCTGTACATTTAGCCTTATCCTGTATGCTGTCTCTTGGCTTGCCTTAGATCTATTTTGTTCAGTCACTGGACTTTAGATTTTGTTCATCTGATTTACTAGAGATAGTTTTTCATTGGTCATTTATTCTTAATTCCTGTTTGTCTTTGTTGGAATATTATATACAAAACAAGAAAACTTGTGGGTTCACACTGGGTACTTCAGCTTTCTCCCACTGTCCAAAAACATGACTGTTAGGTAAATTGGTCTCTCTAAATTGCCCTCAGGTGTGAATGTGAATGAGTGTGTGCATGGTTATTTGTCCTGTATGTCTCTTTGTTGCCCTGCGATGGATTGGCGACCTGTCCAGGGTGTTCCTTGTCTCTCGCCCGTAGACTGCTGGAGATAGACACCAGCTCCCCCGTGACCCACTATGGAATAAGTGGTATAGAAGATAAATGAATGAATGAGCAAGAAAATTTGGTCTTTGTAAAGCAGATAAAAAAAAAATGCGATTAATGTTAAATTTATTTCAGGTCAACTTGAAAGATCAATATTTTTTTTTTATAACTAGCATCTGCATAATCACATTATTTTTGGTGTTTCGCAACTGTTTTCACATTCCTTGAAATCTTTAACACTATGTCCCATAAAAAACACATTCATTCATTTTTTTTTTTTGTTATGGACCAACACTAAGTAATGCATAAACGTGCAGTGGCAGGAGGAGGATTCATGTTTTTTACAAATAAAATTCCTAAAATAGTGGGGTGTATAACTATTCAATCCTGTTTACCTCAATACTGCTACAATAAATCTAGTGAAACCACTTGCCTTTGAGACACTTCATGAGTAAATGTAGTCCACCTGTGTTTTATTTGTTCTCAGTATAAATACAACTTTTGTGAAGGCCCCAGACATTTGTTAGAAAACATCAGTAAACAAACAGAATCATGAAGACCAAGGGAGAAACGTAAAAGCTCAGGGATAAAATTGAGGAAAAGTTTAAAGCAGGGTTAGGTTACAAAACAATATCAGAAGCTTTGATTGACTGAACAGAGCATTGAACAGAGCACTTCAAATACATCATCTGAAAGTGGAAAGAATATGGCACACCTGCAAACCCACCAAGACCTATGCATCACTTAAACTTAGCGGAGGATGCCCAAGGAGAGCAGTAATTAGACGAGCAGCCAAGAGGCCCATAGTAACTCTGAAGGAGCTGTGGTGATCCATAGCTATTGTTGGTGAATCTGGAGCCAGGCGACTATTAGTTGTGCACTCTATAAATCTGGCACTTTTGGAAGAGTCATAAGAATGACAAATTGTTAAAAGAAAGCCATTAGAAGATCTTTGGAACTCTGGTCAGAAATAAAAAAAAATAAATAAAAATGTGGCTATTTGGCCAACATGCAAACTGCTATGAGTGGTAAAAAACTAACACCCTAAACAAACTACCGTCACCATGAAACATGGTGGTGGCAGCATCATGCTGTGGTGATGATTTTCCTCAGCAGGAACAGAGAAGCCAAACAGAGGTGTTGAGAAGATGGATAGTGGCACAGATAGTACAGACAAATACTAGAAGAAAAACATGACACAATGGGAAGTGGTTCAAGGGACATTAATAGTTTTGCAAGAATTAAGAGTTAACTTGCTATTTGTATTAAGCTGTTGGTTGAAAACATTGCCCTTAAATTAGAACTGCCAGTTAACAGGTAGTGTTAGAAAATGTTAAGCATGTTTCTTTAAGTTGCAGAAATATACATTATGAATGTAAATTCAATTCAATTCAAAGATACTTTATTGATCCCCGAGGGGAAATTAGAATTCCAGTACAACACATTCAAACATATATCATGACACAAGACAAGGGGGGGATGGGTCACCGAGGCTTTGCTGCCCACTCACAGGCGCCAACTTCCCCCAGAATCTGGTCAAAGCTCTCCCGGAGGTGGGAGTTGAATACATCCCTGGCTGAGGGCTCCACCAGAAGTTCCCAGCAGACCATCACTATATGCTTGGGCCTGTCAAGTCTGTCTGGCCTTCTCCTCTTCCAGTGGATCCAACTCACCACCGTGTGGTGATCAGTGGACAGGTGGTAAACTCCAACATGAGACGGCTGGGTTTGCTTGTTGCCCCCCAGCTCGCCGCCTCCCACCTGTGGGGCACTCCAGAGTAGAAGAGAGTCCAGCGTCTCTTGAGGAGCTGGGTTCCAGAGCAGATGCTGTGTGTGGAGGTGAGCCCGACTATTTCTCGTCGATATATCTTGATCTCCCGCACAAATTAGGCTCCTTCCCCCCTGGCAAGGTGACATTCCACGTCCCTAGAGCCAGCCTAACCATCTGGAGATCGGGCCATTGAGGTCTCACCCTTGTCCGCTGCCCAATCCTCTTTGCCCTATCCCTCATGTTTCCCAAAGCAGGTGGTGGGCCCACTGGGGATGGCCTCGTGTCTCTATTTTTGGTTTGGCCGGCCAGGTCCCATGAGGAGCAACCCGGCCAGCAGGCATTCTCCAATGAGCGCCTGGTGACACCGGCTCCCCCGTACCGGGCAACGTCACATGCCTCGATTTTGTTTGGTCCTTATAAAAGTGTCTTGAACTGCTCTTTGTCTGACATGTCACGCAGAACCTGTTTGCCGTGGGAGACCCTACCAGGGGCATTTATGCCCCAGACAACATAGCCTCTAGGATCAGTCAGGCACACAAACCCCTGCACCACATTAAGGTGGCAGTTCAAGGAGGGGAATAATTTCAACCATTGGCTCATAACAATTACTACCTACGTCGATTAGTGAAGACTTTTGGGATATCGCAAACATCCAAATGATTGTGTTCATACAATGTTAGTCAACTTGCCCACTGTGATCTCATAATAAACACACAAATGTGTTTCTTGTTTTCTTCTTGTTTTTAGTTTGACTTGGTCTTATGAGCATAAACACTGTTTGAGTGGACGTTTTATTATTTAATATTTTATTCATGCTCTGATCATCTTATTTCTCTGTATGTTGATCTAGAATCATCTTTAGAGCCAATCAATCATCAAATTGTGCAAAACACTGTAGCTCAGCTATTAACAGCAAATGAAAAAAAAAGAAAGAAATGAACACATGCTGTCTCTATTAAAATTTCTGCATTGGCCTCAGGCCCATTTTGGAAATCATTCTTGCAATTTGGATTATTTTGCACGTAAAGCATGTTAATGAGGTCCAATGAAGCGGGTTGGATTTCCTTGCCAGGCAGGAGCAAGCATGGAGGATGTTGAATCTGGGGGTATGTCTTTGCACCAGGGTTTATAGTTAAAGCTGGTCTAGCTAAGATAATATTTCAAAAAGGTCACAAAAGGAACTATGGTTTTCATGATATGACACAGTTAAGGCCTCAATTTTTTTTTGCTTTTTTAAATACATTGTGTAGCAACAATTATATCCTTTTTACAAACATTTCATGTTTTCTTTCTATTTGATGGTTGTTTTTTTGTGTTAGACTTAGTCTTTTTTGTTGGAGTAATTGTAATAACTCTAATTTGACCCAAACCCCAATAATCAAAATAATGTCTTTTGGAAAATAAAAATGTACAGCAACCTGCAAAAAGAAATCATCCCACTTGAAATCTCTTCCCCAACAGTCTCTAACATTGAAACATCTTTGCACAATCTTTTAATATAAGCACATATTATCAAAGTATATAGATTTATTATTTTGACATACATTGCATACACACCCTTTTACAATATTGCAATAAAAAATGGAAAAAAAATAACAGATAAATTTGTGTGGGGCACAACTACTTGATGACTAGCTTGTATTTCTCTTAGCTAGTCACAATAATCTACGAAACAAATAAGAAACTTCAAGTACACAAACTTTCGCTGCAGGTGAAATTTGTCCTGTGGTGGGGTTCCCTCATTTCTGGTAGTGCAACTGGTGGTCACGTGTTTCGTTGGAGATTCTCCCCTATGGTCTGCAGCTAGACACTCTTAGGGATGCATGTCAATTCCATGTTTGTACAGGGCCTCAGAAAGACACTTGCTTGGATTTAAATAAAGAGCCTCCTTAATTCAAGGTGACAACAGTAACCACCACATCCTCAATCATCTTACAATTCTCAGTAGAGTTTTATCTTTATCTTTTTTTTTCCTATCTAAGATGGCGCTGGTGTTTGAGGCTTGCCGTCTGACGTTCCTCCTGTTTTGTCTTTGTCTGCTGTCCATTTTTTATTTTACTATTAGTGTAAACTCTCCGATTGTGTATGATCGCCAAACATTGCTGGACATCAGAGCCTTGGCTGAAAATATGCTATTGAGGACTTGTATTACAGACAAAACGTCAACCCTGCTGCTGGGCATTCCGGCTCACCTGTGTCATTTCTGGATTCTGCCTCTCCGGTGGAAGCGAGCCCACCGCCGTGGAAAGCGCAGCGGTATGCTAGTGCGACTAAAGGCAGCTTTACGGCGCGGTTTCTCTGCCTCATTCAAGATGTCCGGGCTGGTGCCTCGCCTGTCCTACCCATTCCGTGTGTTGGATCCCGTGGACGCCTGTCTGGTACCTGTCTGTGGAGGCCAAGATGGAGTGTTCCAGTCCCGTGGTCCCTGCGTTCCTCGGCCTTGTAGACACAGGGTGAACCCCAGCAACCTGTGGCCTCTTTGGCGGGTGTACCAGACGCCAGTTGATGGTGTATACTCGCTGATCTCTGCCAGGATCGGTTTGGTAAGGATTTATTTTCCTCTCAAGGATTGGATGTTTTATTCATAACAGAAACATGGGTAAGTGGCTCGGGTGACTCCAGCATTTTTGATGAACTTGTACCGCAGAACTGCGGCTATTTTAATACTCCCAGGATGTCGGGCTCCGGTGGAGGATAGTGACTGTTTTTAAAAGTTGTTTTACTTGTAAGCAGTTGCCTCTAGCCTCGTTTGGTAGCTTTGAGCTTAGCCTATTTGAACTTGGCAGCTCTCACACTGTGCTGTGTGCGGTGATCTATCGGCCACCGAAATACAACAAAAACTTTATGAAGGACTTTTCTGATTTCTTGGCTTAAATCATGCTCGGTATGACCGAGTTCTCATTGTTGGAGATTTTAATATTCATGTCTGTTGTCCCACTTCACCTATGGCTCAGTCTTTTCTTAATGTTATTGATTCTTTTAATTTTGTGCAGTCTGTGACTGGTGCTACTCATGAGCGTGGACACACCCTCGATTTGGTTTTATGTTATGGTCTACCAGTTTCCAATGTAGTGATTGGTGACCCATTATTTTCAGATCATATGCCTGTTTTATTTGAGATAACACTGTCCTGTGCTAAAGCTAAGGCATGCGTTGCAGCTCGGTTTTGTCGTGTTCTTAACCCTTCTACTGCTGGTCAGTTTTCTTCTGTTTTTAATCAGAACTG
The DNA here is from genome assembly GCA_036250325.1 of Characodon lateralis. NCBI lineage: Eukaryota > Metazoa > Chordata > Actinopteri > Cyprinodontiformes > Goodeidae > Characodon > Characodon lateralis. The sequence goes on from JAHUTJ010034052.1 coordinate 13,292, forward strand.
TACCATCCCAGAGGCTGTGGAAAATAACACTGTGGAACTCAACAACTGGTTTTATTCCACCAGTAGAGTCACTTTGGATTTGGTGGCACCATTGAAAATTAGACTTTCAAAATCCAAGCATGAACCCTGGCTGAATGAAGATACTCGGGATGCCAGGAGAGACTGTAGAAAAGCTGAAAGCAAATGGAAAAAGGACAAATTACAGGTGTTGCTTCAAATACTAAAGGAATGCTGGCGCCGTTATCAAAGGATTGTAAAAGATGCCCAAAGAATTCACCTGTCGGAATTGTTTTCAAGAAACAGTCACAATCCTGCTATCTTATTTAAAACTGTTAACATTGTTCTAAATGATTTACATAGTGACTTTATGGAAACTTCACCTACTGTATGCGAAAGCTTTTTACACTTTTTCAACAAGAAATTCGCTTCTATTGGGGCCCAGATGACCCCCTCTTATTATGACTTTTCAGTCATTGTGCCTTGTTCTGCTGTCTTATACAGCTTTGAATGTGTGACTTTGCAATCATTGCAGGAGGTGGTTAGTCACTTAAGGCCAACTGGTTCTCTGGATGATGTTATTCCATCTAGATTATTTAAAGATGTCTTTCTTACTATAGGCCCTTCTGTCCTTGCTCTTGTAAACAGTAGCTTGTCCTCTGGTGTTGTTCCTAAAACTCTGAAACATGCAGCTCTGCAGCCTTTACTCAAGAAACCAACTTTGGATCCCATTGTTCTGGCTAATTATAGACCCATCTCTAAACTGCCTTTTATTTTGAAAATTCTTGAGAAGGTAGTCTATAATCAGCTAATGGATTATCTTGAACATAATATTTTAAAGGTTTTTCAGTCCGGTTTTAAACCATTTCATAGCACAGAGTCAGCTCTTTTAAAAAAAAATTTATGATACTTTTAGCAACTGATTCTGGTGACTGTGACTTGTTTTGGTACTGTTGGATTTATCAGCTGCTTTTAATACAGTTGATCATGGCATTTTACTTTCCCGTTTGGAACATTGGGTGGGCATCGGTCACAAAGCTCTGGGTTGTTTTAGATCATATTTGGCCAACCGTACTTTTTGTGTCTGTCTTAATGCCCATAGGTCCCCCTCTGCTCCACTGTCGTGTGGTTTCCCAGTGGGCTCAGTTCTAGGCTATCTTCTGTTTTTGCTGTACCTTCTCACTCTTGGCTAAATTTTTAGAAAATATGGGATTGCTTTTCATTGTTATGCAGATGACACACAGATATACTTACCACTAAAAAATGCAGACTCCGCCTCTCTTCGGTCTCTGCAATTATGTCTGGATGATTTGAAGGCCTGGGTGGCCCTAAATTTCTTGAAACTAAATGAAGATAAGACAGAGGTAGTGATTTTTGGCAGATCGACTACAGATTCCCTGACTAATCTTTCCTCTCTGGCCCAGTATGTCAAGCCGGGTATCACAAATTTAGGGGTCAAGATGGATGCTGGTCTTAAGTTGGAAACACATATTAGAGCTGTTGTAAAATCCAGTTTCTTCCATTTAAGGCAGCTAGCCAAAGTAAAACATATCCTTTCCAGACAGCATTTCGAAATAATAATCCATGCATTTGTGACCACACGACTGGATCACTGCAATGCACTTTATATAGGAGTCAGTGACTTATATGTTTNGCAATGCACTTTATATAGGAGTCAGTGATTTATATGTTTCCCAGCTCCAGAGGGTACAAAATGCTGCTGCTCGTCTTTTAACAGGCACCCGGAAATTTGATCATATCTCCCCTATTTTAGCTTCCTTTACATTGGCTGCCAGTACATTTTAGGATTCATTTTAAAATCCTTTTATTTGTTTTTAAAGCTCTTAATGGCCTTGCCCCTCCCTATCTGTCTGAGCTGTTACATTCTTACACACCGTCATGTTCCCTCAGGTCAGCTGATCAGTTGTTCCTGAAGGTGCCAAAAACAAAATGCAAGCTCAGAGGGGACGGTGCTTTTTCTGTGGCAGCTCCCAAGCTTTGGAATGATCTTCCTTTGGGCATAAGACAGACCTCTTCACTCTCTGTTTTTAAGTCACTCCTTAAGACCCATCTAAATCTGAGATGTTTTTACTTGTTTTATTGTGTCTGTACATTAATATGTATTTTATATTCAATCTTTTTTGCATTTTGCATTGTTTTTATGATTGTGTACAGCACTTTGGTCCTCTCAGTGTATAAAGTGCTTTATAAATAAAGTTGGTACGGTATGGTATGGTACCATGAAATACATTTTAAAAGCGAATAAATTCAGTTTCAAACCATTAAATTCAGTTTCAGTTTAGTGTAATTAATTTTCAATGCAATGCATTTAATTTAAAATTACACAAATACAAATTCAGTCAGAGCAATTCAAATTTAGTTTCTGATGGCACAAGTATTTTCCGATAATCAAAAATCTAGAAATTAGATCGGTCCTATGTGTTGCTTGGAGAAACAGAGCTGGACGTTGTTGAGGAGTTCAAGTAACTTGAGTCACCTTTGACCCAACACTTTCTTTTTAAAAACATGTTAAACTCCCTGCTATTGTCATCAAGTTTAATTTACAGAACTTCAAACAAATCAGGCCATTCATGACAATAGACTCAACCGATATGTTTTTACATTCAGTGACTTCACATATAGACTACTGTATTACATCCTGGTCACTTACTGGAGAAACAAACCGAAAGTCTATGGAAACCTTTTTTTTTTTTTTTTTGCTACAATCTAGCACATTTTGAATTTGTGTACAATTTGTATATTATTGTTTATTAATGTGTACTGTCCCAATCAAATAAGTAAATAAATGAAAAATATTGACGCAGGATGTTGAAAAGGCATGCAGAGGGAAGCGTTTGCAACAGGAAGAAGGTCAATAGCACAGCCATAGGGACGGTGTGGAGGAAGAGAAAGAGCCAGCTGATAATGGTGAGTGTCTCTTGTCAGATGGAGAGCATGGGAGGGCGTACAGGCAGGTGAGTGAGAGATATCCAAGAGAGATCCAGCAGCAGGCAACAGGAGGGCAGCCAAAAAAGCAGCAGGCAACAGGAGGCGCCCCGCAGGAGAGATGAGAGAGAGACACCAACACAAACCAGCAGCTCACAGCTCAAAGCAAGACAGACATATGGAGTTTAGACGAAAATTCAGAATGAAAGACTCACCTTCACCGCCTCCACCTTCCAATGACTCTTCTGTGCGTCTCCCGGCCTTCCAATCAGCATCCTGTCCGCCTGATTCTCCATCCAATCACCTTCCGACGCCTTGCTTTTAAAGGACCTTCAGTTGTGTTCATCCTCGCTTGTCAGTTGAGCTCATCCCTCCTTCACCCCACCTCCACCATCTTCGTCCACATCTATTATGGCTTCCTCGCTCCCTGGCCGCCAATCCACCACCAGTGTTGGATCAGGGGGAGGACATCTTTAAATCTAAGCCTTACAAATGATCATCTTAACTCATGTCATTCTCAGCATTCATGTCTTCCTCCCAGGTCCGAGCGCCAAAGAAATAACCATGTCATTTCACATCATTAAAACTTTTCTAATTGCCATCCCTTTCTTTGTGAGTCTTTTCAGATTGAAATGCCAGTTAAAACATTTACATGTGCAGTCTAACTGCTTTGGTCGAAAATTATAATTACATTGTCTTGTTGATGCAAAAAATGCTAGGTTAGAAATGGCTTGTAAATATTTATCATTCATGCATTCAGCTTAGGCTACTTTAAAAGTCTTTGGCAATACGGCCAAAACAACACTTGTGGGCATCATATTGAAGCAGCCTGTTGTGTAGCCTGGGTCAGCAGTGGAACATACTGGTTGTCATATCTTCAGAATTTTGTCTGTGAAAATATCTGCAAAGCCATTGCAGGACTTGTTGAACAAGAGTTCAGGTAGTAAGGAATGTGTCTGCATCTCATCAGTAGTAAATAAATTCCAGACATTATTAGTTGTTTTTTGGCTAGTTTAAAAAAATGTAACTACCTTGGCCTTTTTAATTTCAGAATATAGGGGTAAAGACTTTCTTTCTAAATGTCATAATAAACCTGCAGTTTGGTTTTTCTCCACCTGCAATCTTCTTGGTTACACTGTTTTATGGGCTCTACCTTTAGCTGTATTTCTCCAATGTGATGTTTCCTTGCAGAGATAACTTTGTCTGGGCAATTTCATCCATTATCCTCATAATAGGAACTAAAACTATTGACAAGGTTATCAACAGATGCTGAAGGCAGATCAGATTAGGTGATTGTGTAAAAATGTGGGTGAGTAAAACAATGGTATTATTATTAATGCAGCATCTTCTGATCAGCTCACTGCTCCTGCTGGTGAGAGCAGGGATGTTTATTTTAAACAGAACCTTCTGAAATGACTCAATATGTTTTGTTAGTTGTTACGAGGTGGTTCTGTGAGATGGCGCAAAAGTCCAAGGCTATCCAAAATACGCAGGACTTCATTTGCATATCAGTCTTCACCACTATCAACCTATGAAGAAGATAGTGAAATTCAATGCAGATTACAGGCAATAGTTTAACTCATCATAAAACTGCACTGTGCCTTTATGGTCTGTATGAACTCTGTTTTTACCCAGAAAGCTAAGTAGGGAGCCCTAACTAATCGGTTAGCATTAGCTTTGTTGTCTTGGTTTAATCATGTTTCACTTAATATCAATATTATCAGAACCCCCTGGTCCAGTTTTCTTTCTGAATCTATAGACGTTTTAGCATCAGTTATTAAATTGGGAGAAGGTTTTAATACTTGCAGATTTTACCTTGCATGTTGTTAGCTCAGCCTGTATTGCAGCAATCAATCATAGTCTTAATTACATTGGGACCACATTATTTGAGAGAAACCTAGTTCACAGCGATGATTCTAACTCTGTCCTGATCAGTGGCAGAGCCAGAAACGTTTCATTGGGCTGGCCAGACTGAGACCATTGCTTACTGAGGGGTTGCCAGAAACTGATTTTAGGTTTCTTTTTGCAGCACTTGTTGCTTTTTTTAAACTGTTATTCAAAAGTAGGGTCAAGAGAGGGGGAAGACATGCAGCACAGGTCGTCGGGGTCGGGACTCCAGGGACAGCTGCGTTGAGGACTGAAGCCTCTGTACATGGGTAGCCCACTCTCGCTACTCCACAAGCCATGCTCTTCTTTTTGTGGTTTGAGCAGTGGTGGTCGCTCTCTCTTGCAGAGACACATGACTAACTTTGTCTTCTTCCTCATAATTGATAACAAAAATAAACATAAACTAATTCCAGCAAGTTATCTTTCATGTTAGTATATCATCAGTGTTGATAATTCACTTTAATTCAACTTCTATTAATAAATCAGCAATTTTCTTGTAAATTGCAGTGACACCATGAAACTGTTTACAGCTTTTATGTAAAACACCTTAAATAAAAAAATAAAAATGGAGCGCAGCACGTGGGCACATTACTTCTCTTTAAAAAGAAAAAGCAGAGAAAAGAGGTCCCTTCCACTTACATTAGTTCAGAGGCTGTTAATGAGCTAACAAGCACACACATAACACATTGCCCTTTCACAATTACAGTTGTGTGGTGCACACAACACGTTGCTTCATTTTTTTCTCTTTCACAGGAAGGCAGTTATTTTTATTTTACTTAAAATTAAATATTAAGTTTTAGCACTGATCGCTGATAAAAATAAAGTGCTTCACATCAAAAGACAAACAGAATGGAAGCTCCTTCCACAGAAAAGGTCCAACAGTCTGGACTGATTGGCCTCGTCAAGTTTAGTATTTGGAGCCTCATATACAAAGCGTACTTACGCACAAATTCTTATTGTGCAATATTTTATGAAAGTGTGCGTAAATCCACACGAACTTTTGACCTGCCATGAAAATGTGCGGAAGCCACACAAAATTTTTCAATCAACAATAATAAACTACCGAGACCTAAACCTCCACTAAATCCACTGAAATTTGACTCCATTCAGCTTTATTTAATTCATGGAGCATCAAACATTATATTTTTTCATGAGTTTAAGCTTTCATGGTTTAAACCAAGCAATGAAACTGAATCACATTTAGCCTCATACAATAATGTAACACACCTCAGAAAATGATGGAAATAACCTCAGTCGGATGTAAACTGTAAAACTTCTCGGTTTTTGTCACCTGTGGGTTTAATTGTTCACTGGTCTGTGCGCTGAGGAGCATAAAATGCATGTGAATCATCTAAGGAGTATTTTCATTCTCACTGAAAAAGAAAACGGTGTTGGATCAGCAGATTAATTCCTAACAAGCCAGCTGTGATGCGTCCTAAGGTGGACAAGTTGGAGATAATCACACATGTATAAATAGATGCGGAAAGTTGAGCATAACTGTGGAATGATGGCTTTGCACAGGGGGAGGATAGAAGAAGTTGGAGGGAACGTTTTATTCAGAGATCGTACTGACCTCCTGGCACATGATATTGCATAGCTTATTGGCCGGTTTAGATAGCCCAGAGCATGGAGCTGGCCTCAGTGTTACAGAGGGAAACCAGGAGGAATCGTGCATCCCCGGTGCCAGTTCCAATTCTCACTACACTGCGGTCCTTTCAACCGGAACTTTCCAGAGGGAGCTGAGTGACAGGTCAGGTTTTTAACAGTCATCCCTGTGCCAGGCCATGCCAGCCATATGGGTCAGCCTCATCCATATGTGGCTCAGATATAAAAAAAATTCCCCTAAACTGTGGCTCTCATTTGCAGCGGGGAGCCGATTTCTGAATGTAATCAGAGTCATGGACTGGGCCCATACTGCTATAAGGGCCCCATCTGTCAGTGAATATGAGTTTATGAGTAGAAGGCATTTTCATTCAATAAATGAGCGAACTATTTGTGATGCGCTGATGTGTTTCACTAATGCAATGGCACGTTGGCCTCATCAGTTCATGATTTCTTTATAGTATAATAATAATAATAGTGTTGGCCACAGACCTCAAGCAGACTCCGTGCACGATGGCTGCTTCTAAGTATTTTTCTATTTTTTTATGTGGCATCTTGAATGGTTTTAAAGATTTAAAGTACTTCACATAGTGTGTGTGGTTACAGTCTTCCTAATAGAAATATGGGAGGAATATTTACAGCATTATAATGATCAACGTTGAGCTGTGATTCAGCTTAGTGCAGCAGCTAGAGTGACGTGTGGAAGTGATGCAGACATTGTAGAACTTAACGGGTTCGAGCCGACAACCATTTTATTTAAGAATCAGAATCAGTTTTATTGCCAAGTTCGTACATACAAACAAGGAATTTGACTCCGGTACACTTTGCTCTTTGGTTTTGTTTTTGCATTACAGAATATACAAATTTACAATTTACAATGTACAATATACACAGATCTAAAAAAAAAAAGGTGCATTTGCAACATCTGTATGCTGTTGTTCTGTACTCTATTGAGTGTTCATCAGAGAAACAGCCTGGGGGAAGAAACTGTCTCTGTGGCGGCTGGTTTTAGCGAACAGTGCTCTGTAGCG
>JAHUTJ010034053.1:0-20750 GCA_036250325.1 Characodon lateralis
GATTTCAAGCCTTATAAATGGGGTTGGGACCATCAGTTGTGTTGTGCAGGAGGTGGATACAGTACACAGCTGATAGTCCTACTGAATAGACTGTTAGAATTTGTATTATGGCAAGAAAAAAGCAGCTTCATAATCAGCTTCATAGAGACATGAGCTCGTATGTGGTTGTGCACGTGAGTGTCTTTTAGTTCATGATTCTCCTCAGAAGCTCTATCATGCCAGCAGCATCTGCATCCATATGGTAGCCTTGCTTCGTATAGAGAAGGCATGTTCTAGTCCATGTGATGCTGCTGCTCAAGCTTTAAACACATCATCTCAACAGGAGGGAACCGACCCATCAAAGCCATCGTGTCCTTTAATTACAGGTGATCTGGACTTGCACACTCTCTCCCACTCCGTTTGCTCTTAAGAACTTCCTCCACAATTACCAAAGTGCCTCAATTACGCCCTAAATAAGCACTGTACATGCACGAGAAAGAGGTGGGCAGAGAGGCTCAAAACAACAGGCCTCGTAAGAGCCAGTGCGATGCAGAGGCAATTAAAATACAAAAAAAGTGCTCCACCACGCAGAGCGAAAATTAGAAGAAAAAAAAAAGCAGAAAAGGTTCCTTTGATGAGCTAGCTCTCAGCTAAGTGGCGCTAAAGAGGAGATGGTTGACAGGAAGAATAAGTGAGAAAAGATAAATTAAAGACAGTTGATTGGCAAGAAGGCTGATGTCACACTGTTTCCCAACAGGACCAGATACCAGAAAGAGCACTCAGTCACTGCGATAGGAATGTGTGAGTAAATCAGGACCTCTATAGACTGGATATCCCACAGGCAGCCAATTCTCTGCACCTTCTCTGCTTTGCTGCACGTTCATTATCTAGACAGCCCCATACACATACTCGCGTCTGCTGTAAAACTTAGCAGAGTTTTAACTGGACAAATCAAGGCTGTTTCTTTCAATAGGGTAACTCTGCATCTAACAAGGGCCGTTGTTAAAGGAAAATGCAGCCGTATAAATGTGAGCTCTTAATTTAATTACCCTGACCCGGAGCTACAGTCTGTTGAATTAACTGAAAAGAAACACATCATCAAGTAGCATAAGGACCTAACAGAGTGGCAGAGAAGGTATATATACATATATATATATATATATATATATATATATATATATATATATATATATATATGTATATGTATATATATATATGTCATAATATGACATCTTTGACTTAGTTGAAAACACAAGACCACAACATTTTATTTAGTTTGGGTTTTTGCAGTCTATTTCCTTTTTAGTTTTGCTCACTCTACCGCCTCCTAGTGTGTGTTGTGTTTCTCTCCTCTCGTTTTCAGCTTCTTGCTAGATGCTTTCTTTTTACTGTGTGATGTTATTATTATTATTATTATAGTTGTCTTCCTTGGATTCTTTAGTTTAGTTTTTCTTTTTGTATCTCTGCATTTATTTATGGTTAGGTATTTGTTCTCCTTCCTTATAAGTTAGTTTTAGTTATTGTTTATTTTTGGTTTGTACATATTCTGGTTCTCTGTTTCCTTTCCAGTTTTGTTCTATCAGTTGGTTTAGGTTTTTAGTCAGGTTTTCCTTATGGTTTCTATTTTTACTAAAGTGCTTAGGTTGTTGTGTCTGCTCCTGTTTCTCAGTTTCCTTCAGTTCATGTTTATTCTTGATTCTTATGTTTTATTTATCTTGGTTTATAGTTTTGTTTTAAGTCTGCTCATTGTCTTATTAAATAGTCCTTTTCCTCATGCTTTAGTTTTATTAGGTTCATCTGTTCCCTCTGCCTTCCTGCCTCCTTGCCTCACCTGTCCTCAGGTCCTTTGATTACCTGCCTTTGTTCACTCTCTGTATATTAGTTGGTTTGTTTTGTTGGTTCCTTGCCTTACAACTCGTTCACACCTCTCTGCACTACCCTCATCCATGCTATGTGTTCCTGCAGTGTCTAATTCGAACGTTTTTGGATTCCTGATCTGTGTTGTACCTGCAGTGATTTTTGTAACACTTTTGATCCTTCAGATAAAGTAAGGATTTATTTAAGATGCTGCTTCCAAGCTCTTGTCTGCACTTTGGTCCACCCCAAAACCACAACGTGACAATATATCCCTGTTGAAACAAAGGATAACTAAAGCATAATACTCCCACCATTGTGTCTTGTGGTGGGAATGGTGTGTTCAGGGATAACTACTACTTGCACTCATACTTTTTTCATATCAGAGTAAAGTGAACAGAATACACATGCAATACATTGCAAGTATTTATCTGAAAGTGCTGTGTGCACTTTTGGAAAACAGTGTAATGTTTTTCTTAGACTTCACAATGATAATGTCATAATTTTTGTTGGTCTGTCACATAAAATCCCAATAACGTGTTGAAATTTATAGTTGGAATATGACAAAATTTGAAAAAAGGGCTTTGAAAAGTTTAGCAAGACACCAAATGGGATAAACTGAATTCACTTTAAAACCTTGACAGTGCAGAACCAGAAAGCGAGTCATGTTACAAGTTGATGAGACGTGATCAGACAAGACAGAAACAAAAAAGGAGAAAATGAAAGAATGAGGGGTGTTTTATGATGACTAGACATGTGTCCAGGAGAGGGCAGACTTTGTCCAAAGAACAGAGCCAGTATTCACAAAGTCTCCTAAGACTAATAGTAGCTCCTAGTGACGTCACATAAGGAAAATCTTTAGAATTTCTCAAATTCTACGATTTTTCTTCCAATTTTACTTCTGAAAAAAAAAGATAGCTCCTAAAGTGAACACATGTTAAAAGTAGTGAGGAGGACTTTTAGTGAGCCTAAGAGTGTCTTAAGTGGAGAAGATGGCGGAAAGACAGTTATTCTCCGTACAATGAACAACAGGGACTTAATAAAACGCTACCGGCTGAATTGTACATCAACCCACTAAACAGTCGAATAAAAGAACATATAAACTTCTATAACAATCATACAATTATTAAGATAAACTTTAACATCCCTAGGGGGAAATTAAATAATTTCAGCAGTACGACAGGTTAAAGGTCCACTTGTAGTACGGTAATATTGGGGAAGATAAATCAATAATAGAATCAATAATGAATAACTATGAATAAAAAGTGAACAAAATTACAAACAATATAGTACAGAATTATTTAAATATTTACAGACTGTAAAATACTTTCAAAAGTAAAACTTTGGCAAAATTGGAAAAACTTGGAAAAAAACAAATACAGTCTAGATAAGATACAGCACAATAATCTAAACACTATATACATAGAAGATGTAAATGAGGTGAATAAGTTTTTGCTGTACATGATGATGACATCAGTAGCCTTGGCATAAATGTCATAAACCTTCTGATTGCAGCAGGTACCAGCGCCTCTCACATTCCAGGCTGCTGTGAAAGCAGAAGGAACAACGCATTGATCTGCTCGGCAATGCGCTTCAAGCCTGCCTTTTTTGCCCCGTGATCCCTGGGACCAAATCTACCTTTCAATATTCCTCCATTCTCCTCTACCACCTGTGCCAACAGCAGGCTCAGCTCCTCTGTCCGGTTTGGTTTTCTCCACCTTTTTTCTTCGTATTGTTTTGGTCATTTTGCCAAATCAAACCTATTTATACAAGAAGGCGATCACAGTAAAATGCTGACCACAATAATTAATAATAAATAGATGAAGTAGGAAAAAGACCAGCAAGACGAGTAAACATAACAATACGCAAATCAAAACAATAATGACAATGTAAATAAGCCAACTAATGTAATCATCATGATTTACATATTTTTAATCCAGTCAAATTTCTATGATCGGTTAATTTCTCTCCACTGATTACTAGGAGTGCATTTGTTTTTTGTCTTTTGCAACAACCAATAACAGCTCTTAGAAACAGTGTCACACCTAACAGGGGTGACACTGTTTCCACACCTCCACACTAAGGAATTTCTGTAATCTTCACTTTTCACTCTCAGCAGCGAACTGATTTACTCTTAGCTAGGACTCCTTGGCTCTATTAGAGGACTCTGAGAATCTTTGAGAATATGTGCACAGGACTCGTTATTAATCTTAGCCGCAAATGAAGCATCTACATACAGTATCTATTTTTCATACGGGTCTTTGCCCACAGTGTCACTAAATCGGGGGCCATCAGTTAAGCCCCAGGCAAGTTTTCCATTTCATGTCCAGTCAATAGGGGCAACTAAGAATGAGCAACCAGAGACAGGAAAACTGAAATATACTGTATAGATGGCTCTAACCAGGAAATAATTTTTTGCACTTATTATAGATTCTTTAATACGCAGTTTGTTTGCAAGGTTTGTGTTTCTCAAAAAAATCTTCTTGCTTGAATCCTTGCCCAGGGCAGCACTCAAACAGCAACTGCCACTGCATGAAAAGCTAGACATGAAAATGAGCCATACAAAACATGTTCATATTGTAGCACTTTTTTGTTTTAACTCGCTTGATTGTTTTGTCTTTGATCAGATGGTGCCCTGGGCATCTAGCCATATTGACCTAACATAGCCAAACTACCACTATAGGTAACATTTTAATCTTGCAAAATGTGTATTTCCGTTTTATGATTTACTGCTGGGAAAAAAAAATAAAAATTAAATTGCAAAAGTTGTGTAAAGAAACACACTAACACCACTTTTTTTCTCATAAATGCCAAAAGGCCTTTAATAGAATAATAAGATACTTGATAAATATAAGTTTTTCTAATACCTTACAAAATAGTCGATGTTTTGATGCTGCAGAAACACAGATTGAGTAACTGTAAATACAATCCGTCAAAAGTGCAATATTTTTTATTTCATTTCTTTGTCCAAACGAAAACACTTATTTATGTATCAAGTGACAATGAGAAAACACAATCACCACTAAAGACCACAAAAGACATTATCAGAAATACAAGAAATTAAGAACAGAGACGAATCAACGACAACAAAGAGCATGTTATCGGTGCTGATTTAAAGTTGTCATGAAACCATAGAAAACACATACAGCAGCAGCTTCCTAGTTTCATGAATATGCCATGGCTGAAGTCAACAGTGTGTTTTGACACCAGATGCGCCTGCATAGAAAAACTCAGCAGTGGACATCACGTTGGGAACCTAACACCAATCCATGTATAAATGGCTGCTCAGTGAATGAGTCATTCCAGGTAAAGCTTCACACACCGCAAGTCAAACCCTTTTAAGATAGGTAGCAGTAAAATGAAGCAACAGCACTGTTTTCATTCATCAGGCTACAGAAACAAGAAATGAAAAAGTCTGAATCAACCAGAAAGCTTCCAACATCTGATTTGTAAAAAAGAAAACATCAGTTGAACGTCATCCCATCTCTAAATGTCGATGAGGTCATCTCCGCTCTCGTCACTCTCCACAGTCAGCTGACGGGTCCACCACTTCTTCACCTCGGACCCTGAAGAAGCCCCATCGTTGACAGGGTTCATCTTGCAAACAATAGATTTTACACTCGTACGACCTGACAACAGAGATAATTTGCAATAAATTTTAAGTGTAAAAAAAATATTTTTCATTATTCCAGTTTTATGCAGGCTAAAGATTTAGTTGATTCCAGGCCAGTACCTACAATGCTGTTCTGAGCTGTAGCTTACATGTACCCTGGCTGATCAGACCACAGATGGACAGGGCTACATGTTTGATGCAAACAGACTGCGGACCGATTCTGATCCAACTACTTAGACCACATTTAGAGGCCTGGCAACTGGCAGGATCTTAGGCCTCCTTGATGTCAAAATATTGTACAGTAATATTAAAAATTGATAATAATGTGAATGGCCTTTGCAGAGTTTTAGCAAGGTTTTCTGTGGAAGTGGGCTAGGCAATGTCAATAGAGCGTGAAAATTCCTCACGTGTTTTGAGCATGCACAAAGCTTCAGGAGATAAGTCATTTGGATTTGGCAGCAAAAAAGGGTTTTGTCTGGACCATGGAGGGGCATGGGGGTAGCAGTGACAGCCTATCCATTATTTAGGGCTGCGACACACCGTATTGTCACGGCCATCATGTTTTTTGAAGCATGAGTGGCCTTATGCCAAGGCTATGATCTCTTCTCAGCCACATGATGCTGGCAATAGGTCTGCCTGATATTAGGAAATCATATATTGTTAAACATTGAAATAATATACGTTGCTCTACATCCACATTTTTCTCAATTACTCTTTCAAATCTGTCATTATGATGTTTCCACCTCTCTGTGAACTTTAGCATCTAGAGTAGTATCATTTGTATCAGATGTGAACAGTGAGAATTCAAAATCGTAAATAAAGTGTGAAATCCTGACCTGTGCAATATATTAGACAACAAATACTTGTGGCAGTGGTGTCAGGTAGGATGTCAGGGAACAAATCTATTTGTCAAGTACTAAGAGCATAGTAATGTCCCTACTGCTTTCAGACTGAGAGAAGATTCTCCTCCAGTGAGGCCTGGGAGACCGTAGGACATTCTTAATCCAGTCAGATGGAGGCAGAAGAAGTTGAATCTGAATTCTGTTCAAGTCTAGAGGATAGTCCAGTTCAGATGACTGCTAGGATTTTTAATAATACTGAAACACCAGCAGATGGCTTGTATCTGCTCAACTGTGCAACGACTCACAAGATATCATGTTGCAATACAAATAAGATCCAGTCATAAATAGTCCCTCATTTCATGTTGTGGTATTTTTTACTATCAGGTGTGAACACACTCATGTAGATCTGTTCACTTGGGATGGAATCACCCCGAACCCTTGTTCGCAACATATCTGAATAGCCTCTTATAATTCTTTATTAGCTGATTTTACTGGCTCAATTGGTCCCAACTTTTATAAAAAGGTTACAAACTTTAGCTCTTTTGTTTTTCAGAGCAGACTGAAGTCAAAGAAGGTTTTGTTCAAATTTTACACAATTCTCTCTTACAAAATCTGTAAGTTGTACAGGAGAGAATACAGAAGCGAACAAACCTGCAGGCAGTCGCCACTGTCCCAACTTTCTCTGTGGTCTCCCCAGGTCTGCGGAGTCCTGTCTGTACCCTCCTCTGTCTGACAACGTGGGGCTCAGAAGCTGCTGGAGGTCACTCATCTAAACAAAGACGAGATATCCTTTGTTGCACCAGTGCAAAAGCATACCTGCTGATTGTGTGATGTGCCTGCGTAAAATCATGCTGTGAGTGTGTGCAAGTGTGTGTGCAGCGGTGGTTTAGATGTGGGGGCTTTACCTCAGGCTGCGAGGGGTTGTCTGGGTTGTTAGCATTGTGGTCTTCACTTGGCACTGTGGTTTCTATGCTGGGAGGGTTGAGGAAGGAGCTCAGCTCCTGCTGCTGGCTCTCTCTCAGGCTGTGGATGATGCTGCACGACTGATGCTGCTTCTGTAAGCATGCACACATTAAAGGACAGCATCCATGCATTGACAGAGAACACACTTGTGAATCTTAGTAGAAAAGACAAGCTTTCTCTGCTGAGTGACTAACCGCCCGGATGCGTTTGAGGCATTTCTTGAGCCACATGCGGATGGTCTGCTTGGCGACCTCCTCTTCAATAGTGTACTCCAGCTGTTCCCGGGCCAACAGCTCCTCCAGCTGGAGAGACTTCCTAATATCCACTGAGCGATATGACAGCATGCTGGATAAAAGGTGAACATATATATGGGATCTGAATAAATATTTTTACAAAAGTGCAAAGTTTAAAGAAACAAAAGACATTATAGCACGTTTCTGTATTTAAATGATGCAATTTCTGTCAGATTTTAGATGGCTGTTGAATAAGCAGCCCACCTGAAAGAAAACACTGAGCTTTGCCTTTTTCGGAGGAATGTAAGGCTTAACAAACATTAATAAATCCATTTCCCATTTTACTATTTTGTTTCAAGAATAATAAATAGAATAAGTAAATAAAAATGCAAATAAAAATATATCACATTATTTCTATCTTTTGTCAGTATCCACTTTGAATTTTCCAGTTTTCAAAATTGTCACCTCCTTGCAAGTTTGTGAATTTAGAGCTTGATATCCCAGATGTTCGTTAATGCATGCAAATCAAGTGAAAAATGACAAATTATTGTTACTATGTATGTAATCTAAGGTTGGAGGATGAGCAGGGGGTAGGTGAAGGTGGAACACTTATTTAGGTGAGCCCAAACATGTTTCGAAAGTCCAAATAAAACATATGCAGCACTTGACCATCACCTCAGCACATCATGGAAGGTCACGTCTCCTCCACTGTGAAGGCGCTCCATTTCATAGCACATGTGTTTAAACAACAGTTTGTCCTTGTCCAGGTCCACTTCCAGCCTCCCTCTAAGCAGACGAAGCAGAAACTTTACCCTGGATGTTGGGATCACTCCCTGGAGAAAAAGAAACAAAGGTAAAGGGTTTGTTAAAAGATGATGACATGATGACAGAGGCCTTTCAGTAAAAAGTTAAACTTAAATGTTAGGCGTGGTACAACGAAGGGCCCCAGAATGCAGACAAGCAGGCAGCATGACGGTAAGTGAAAAAAGATTTAATAACAAAAAACTCACTCACAGGAGGAGGCAGGAACCAAAACAATAAACGGGCAGGCACGACAGGCTTAGCGTGAACAACAGGACACAGGTGACATGATCTGAAAATGTTTCCGTGATGTGTAACAGAACAGGTGTGTATTTATGGAGTGTGAACCCGGTGGAGCAAGGAGACAGATTAGCTTGGAGCAGGTGAACCGAATAAAATTAATTGACAAACAGAAGACAACGTGACAGGAGCAAAACAGAACTTCAAGGTTACAAACTAATAGAAATATAACTAGAAAAACATGAAACTAATGCATAACGAGATCCAAAAACCTAACTTGACATAACATGAACAAGAAAAAGCTAAAGCATGACCAGGAAAATAATAAACAGAAACATGATTCAAAAACTGTGAGAAACATGTAAGAAAAAAACAGGAACCAAACAACCCCAAATCATAACATAAAAATGTCCTTTGTCAAGTTTTGTCTGAATAACTTCATACTGCAATTATGTCATGGTTAAATTTAAAGGAATCTCACCTTTAATTGAAAACCTGCTGCTCTAATTGCTTTCACTCCCATTACTGAAACCTGCACTCCGTTCCCCTTACCTTCCTCATTGGCTCTCCATATTGGCTTTTAGAGTCCTATATAGTCTCCACATCCTTCCGGCTAATGATATTTTCTCACCTCCCGTTTGTCATCCACCATGTTCCAGATGATTTGAAAGTGCCTCAGGTCATTATAACTGAGCAGCTGGTCTTCCTCAGTAGAGTAGAAGAGAGAGAAGTTCTCCACAATGATGGCTGCAGCAAAAGAATTAGGATAGATAATAATGGATTTATAATACTTTATAGTTTGCATTGCAACAGTCATGTTCAGAATGATCAGTTCAAATTGGACTGCTGTACATAGAGCTGTAGCTCTGGTAGCAGAAGTGTAGAACTGATTATAGTTTATAATTCAAACCTTATAATACACATATAATATAGATAAAATTGATCAAAAATAAATAATCTGTCTCCATTAAATCTATTTAACATGTCTAAATTACATGAGTAAATGCCTTGTTATCTATCTATCTATCTATCTATCTATCTATCTATCTATCTATCTATCTATCTATCTATCTATCTATCTATCTATCTATCTATCTATCTATCTATCTATCTATCTATCTATCTATCTATCTATCTATCCATCCATCCATCCATCCATCCATCCATCCATCCATCCATCCATCCATCCATCCATCCATCCATCCATCCATCCATCCATCCATCCATCCATCCATCCATCCATCGCCAACAACAACAGTTGTACAGATATTAATAGTTAAATAAATTCTGCGCAGCCAAATCTACTGCTACTCTTCTAATCTCGAATCTCTTTGAATAAAAATGAACATGTAGTCGAGGTCCTTAGTGACAAAATGAACACATAAAAAAATAACATTTATGTATTGAAAGATTCACATTTTTTGTTTTTTTGTGCAGAGAAGGGTCATTTTTTTTATCTTCCTATCTAAATTACTTCTAGTAGCAAAATAAATGTTTTGAGATTGACTCCATTAGACCTTTTACTGAATCATGGTGGAGAAACAGAACAGCAACAATCTAGATCTTTTCTAGAATCTAGAAGTTTTGTTATAACTTTCAAATGTTTAATGCTAGGGATGTCCCTGGCCATTCCCACTTGCTGGATTGAAAGCTTTTCTAAAAGATCGGTTTTGGAGTCACTGACAAAATTCAACTCCACAACAAGTCATGTTTTCCATGAATCTTTATGGATAGATTTAATTTCGGTATTCTGGACTTTAAAGTATTGTATTCTTCTACCTTTCATTGATTCTCTTCTCTCCTGTGACACAAACCTGTAATTTTATCAAGTTAAACTGTTGTGCTGATAATATAACAACTTTTGACTTTAAAGTACTATAAGCTATTCATCCCCAAGAACATTAAGTAGACAAAGAATCAGAGCCATTGCTGGTTCAAATGTAGGTTATGTTGTACATCACATTGTGTTTAGTCCACTGTGATCACTTACATTTACATAAAATCAGCTCGATGTTAATAAGCCTTACCATGTAACAAATTAACTTCCAGTAATGTGCTTACTGGCCTTAAAGTACGTGACAGCACATGATTATAAAATATGCAGAAGAGGCACACAAAAAGGACTGACCTACAAGTAGGTTGACCATAATGTATGCTATGATGACATAAAATGAACAGAAGTAAATCAATGCTCCAGCATAATTGCCACAGTCAGTCTCCCAGTAGCGATGTTTGTCAGGGGTGCAGAATGGCGGTTGAACCTGGACACCACAAAACAAGCAAATCATTACAATTTAAACAATACTTTTTCCTCACCAATCAGCAAATTAAACTGGAACATTTTCAACATTATTACAAACTGCTAAATCACATTTAACGGTGTGTAGTTTAGAAAAGATACATTTTAACAGTTACTACTGGGGCTAAATGCTTTTCTTTAAAATTGCTAGTATGGGGCGCGGTGGTGGTGCAGATCGCACATTCCATATTCACTGCATGTCTTCCCCACTCTCTCTCTTCACCCCATTTCCTATTGATCAACGTACAAGATAAAGGCCCTAGTGCCATTACATAATAAAAAAAGCTGAACTAAAATTAATGACCTGGAGGTCAGAGAAGCACTTGCAGTAAATCATAGGATCTTCATTATTTTGTTTATTTAAAAAAGTTATTTCTGACTAAAGTACTAATTACTGTCATTAATGATGCGTTCAAGTAGTAACTGTTGTAGCTGTATTATGGAAAATGTCAGAAGCATAGTTGCCACAAAACACAAAAAAAAGTCATCACCTTATGTTATTGCATGGAATCTCTTTAACATAAACAGAGATTTTGGGTTTAAGGTTGAGTTTACAATTTCAGTGAACTGCAGTAAGAAGTGAAAGCATTCATTATATCAATGTAAAAAAAATATTTTGCACATGCTGGGGAGGTGTTTGGTCCAGCTTCTGGTAAGAGAAGACGAAAGTTGTATTATTGGTTCATTGATCCAATAGTTCTTTAAAATATTAGCAAAAGGGTGTTTGCCAAACTACTGGAGATTCGTTAAAGATGCTTTGATGGGATTTAAAAACTGTTTCTTCAAGGGAAGGCACTGTTTTTTGCCTGTCACCTGTAGCAGAATAAAAAAATCCTATTGCATCATATTCTGCTCTGTCCAACATTTTTACAGTGCTTTACCTTATGTGGTTGCTCCACTAAGACTTCTGAGCTTTGTTCCTGCATTTTAAAACATTTTAAAGATTTTTATGTAGCTAAATAATTTTCTTTCAGACATCTGACGCAAAGTGGACCTAATGAGCACTACAAACAATATACCAATCATTCTACTGTCTTTCAATGGCAGCAAAAGCCTTCAACCTTTTCAACAGGAATACATGTTCCTTCAGTATGTTTCTTTATCTGGTATATGAGGATGTGCAATGACTTTGCATCCCATCTTACCATGCAGTCATGCATGATTTTATTCCAATCTTCTCCTGTGACAATACGGAACAGAACAGTGATGGCTTTGCCAGCTGTGGAGAAGTTGGCGTGCCTGCCATTTGAAGAGAAAAAGACAAAAAAACCAAACAACTCTATGATGACATGACATGCACCTGCAGCTTGCTGCAAGGCAGAATAAAAAAAGCAAGAAAGTTAGGAAATATGTAACAGTTACCGGTTTATGTTCTCGCCGTATTTGACCGTTCCAAAGAGAACAACTCCAGCAAAAGCGTAGCAAAGGAGAAGGAGGAACATGCCCACGATGATAAAGAAGCTCTTGTACATGCTCACTACTACGGTCAGCAACAACATCTTCAATGTCACCTTCATGGATCACATACACGTATTAATAATTACAACATTTTATACTCAGGTAAAAATTATTTATGAGGGAAAAGGGAGGTGACTTGGAGGCAAACATACTCACATGTTTCCCACATATTGTGAAGAACCTGAAGACGATCACACACGTGCCCATCATGTATGTATATGCATTCTACAAGGGGGGAATAAACGGTAAAATGTGCTGTACTGATGTCATGAATAAATTCCCCTTAATAAAACGGCTGTTTCTCTAACCAGTAAGGAAAAATGCAGAACTATCCAAATGACACCCAGTGAAGTGACCAGCAGATCGTAACGATTTCGTCGGCTCTGCCAGTAACCAGCTGGAGACATGGCTATCAGCTTCATTGTTACCTACAAAACATAGAGAAAGGGTGTATGGTGAAGTTAGTGATTAAAATAAAACATCTAGAATGATGAATGTTCCAGCAGAAACAAACTTACTTCCAGCACAAATATAAAGGTGAAGACTACAGACATGGTAGCAAGAGGATATGTCACTTGAGCATCACCTACGTCCCACTGTAAAAGTAAAGAAGCAATTTCTTTTTTAAATTTTGCAGTGAAAGCCACGTGAATGAGCACATTACAATGCAAGAAAAAGATTTAGACATTGCCTTGACTGAAAGCAGGACGGACTGTGCCAAAACCAACACAGCAATGCCCCGTTTGAAGAAGGGATGCTGAGTTATGTCATACATCTTGGCTCGAAAACCTCCATTCTCTGTTAAAAGAACAGACATGATATGAAAAAAAATTTATTTCCAGGAAAAAGGGTAAAAGCCATTGATCAAATTCATAGTGCCTTCCAAAACATTCACTCAACTCCAATTTTCTGATTTTGTTACGTTACAACCATATTTTATTATAACCATTTTTTATTACAACCATATTTCTATGCAGCACATAATTGTAAAGTGGAGGGAAAATGATACATAGTTTGTAACTTTACTTTACAGACAAACATTTGAAAATTGTGGTGTGCATTTGTATTCGGCCACCTTTAGTTTGACACCTCTAAATAAGATTTAGTGCGATCATATACATGTAGTTTCATCTGAATATAAAGACAGTTGTTCTGTGAAGGACTCAGACATATTTTTGGGAAAACAAACAGCATTATGAAGCCCTAGAAACACATCAGGCAGATCACGAATAGAGTTTAAAAGCAGGGTGAGGTTATAAAATAATATCTTAAGCTTTAGACATCTCATATTCCGTGTTCAGAATTCAATAAAATGGAAAGAATATGGCAAAAGTGCAGACGTACCAAGAGATAGCTGTCTACCTAACTGACAGGCTGAGCAAGGAGAGAATTATTCAAAGCAACAGCCAAGAGACCCATGGTAGCACTGGAGGAGCTCCAGAGATCCACAGTTCAGGTGGGAACATCTGTTGACAAAACTACCACAACTTGTACACTCCACAAATCTGGTCTTTATGGAAGATAGAGCAATGAAAGGTCCCATGTAGGGCAGCAGTTCCCAAACCCTGATCCTCAGGGCCAACTGTCCGATATGTTAATGCTCCTGCACCAAACAGAGAGTCAAACCCGGTTCTTCAGAGACCAAGACCGCATCCACCAAGACTGGACCTTCCAAGACCAAGGCCAATCTTTAGAATTAAACTAATAGTTTAGGACATGCAGAAATGAACTAAAAACAGTTAATTACTAAACCAAAACCAACTTGTTGGTATTGACCTCATAACAGCATAATAGACTAATTTCTAAGTTATTAAATGCAGCCACACATCAGTACACAATATCTTAACTGAATTCTTCAGCTTACTTTGGACAGTAGTTGCACGATAAATTTAAAAACCACACATTTGAAGGTTAAATAAAGAAAAAAAAGAGTGTTTATAATATCATCAAATTAACGCTATTTTTAAAAAGTAGTTTTTTAAACACTGATTTAATTAAATTAGATATTGCTACTTTGCCTTGTGTCGTCACTGTAATTGTCTACCAAAACGTATATTACATAGGTTTTCATTAATTCCCTGTGGTTTATTATGTTCTGTAAGGTATTGCTGTAAATAGTTAATTTCTTTGTGTTCATAGTGTCAGTAAGGTCTTGCCATACTAGTTCATTTGATTAGGTTTAGTTTCTTACTTCTTCATTAGGAAGTCTCTTCTTATGTTCTGCTCCCTGTGTACTCTAGTTTTTCCCCCCTTAGGTTAGTATTTGTCTTTTCCCTTGGTTTAGTGTCTTAGTTTAGCTCCATCTATATTAATTAGTCTCCTGTCTTCAGTCTCCCTGCTTACCTTCTGCCTCAGCTTGTTTGCTTCAGAAAAGCTAGACTGCAAGCGGACTTATAAACACACTCTTTCTATTTTGAAGACCATATGCCATAATCCAGTCTGGTGCTGTAAACGTTCAAGTGCAACAAGGATTTAGTGTCCAAAACAACAACAACATATATTTGACAAAAACCAGTGTATTGGACCGGCCTTGACCCAATTTTTCGAGGCCTGAAAGGACTGATCCCAAGATAGAGGTAACATCATCATTACGAGACCGAGCCCAAGACCAGGAAAGATTGGTCTCGAGCCCTCCATACCTCTTCAGCTCACCTGATTCAAATTGTTGCATTGTGTTGTAAATGCCTGTTATTCATCCATTTATTTAAGTCAAATGCATAGCAGCAGAGAAACACCTAAAACATGCTAGACAGTGGGCTCTGATGACCAGTTGGTTAGAAATACTGATGCAGGAGACAACGGGACCATGCGAAAGAAATTGCTCTGATCAGAGACTGAAATTTTACTGTTTGGTCAACATGTGAAATGCACTGTGGTGAAAAAACTAACCATGCACATCACTCTGAGAACACCAACTCAATGGTGAAACATGGCAAAGGCAGTATTATGCTGTGGGGAGGCTTTTCTTCAGCAGGAGTAGGAGAGCTGGTCAGAGTTGATGGTAAGATGGACAGAGCTAAATACTGGACAATCTAGGAAGAAAACCTGTTTGAGGCTGCAAAAAGCTCGAGACAGGGATGGAGGTTCACCTTCATCTGCACTAAGCCGATGTTCACCATCCATCTGACTGAGATTGAGCTATTTTCTAAAGAATGGGCCAAATGCAGAGTCTATAGATGTCCAAAGCTGGTGAAGACATACACTAAAAGAAGATGGATGGAGCTAAATACATGAAAATTCTGGAAGAAAGACCTGTCAGAGGAGGTAATTCACCTTCCTACAGGATAGCAACCCTAAACATACAGCCAAAATAGAATGGTTTAAAACAAAGCATATACGTGAGTTAGAATGGCCCAGTCAAAGTCTACACCTAAATTCAATTTAGAATCCATGGCAAGACTTAAAACTGATGTTCAGAGATATTCTCTAATCTGAATGAGAGAGCAATTTCACAAAGAAGAATGGTTAAAAATTTACATTTTATAAGATATGGGTTTTTTTCCACTTTCTGCTGGTCTATTGCATAAAATCACATTAAAATACATTGAAGTGGTTGGCTGTAACATTTTAACTTACTGTAACTTTAACATGGCACTGCAAGCGCTTCAAATTATGCCAGTGTACTTTCCTGTAGTGTCCACAAGATGGCATTTATGGACCGCCTGAGTCTATTTAAGTTCCTTTTTTAAGTCTTGAACAGACTAGTGTGATGCTGCTTTCAAAAACTTTTATTCAAAGAGATGTGTGGGCATATGCCAATAAATGTGTTGTCAGAAACACATTTGGTAAATGACACAGTAAGTCTTTAATGTTTGCCTCAAGGCAGTAATTCTAACGAGTCAAATACATTTTTAAGTAGCATGATCCATCCAATAAGCATATCTTCCAAGTTTTACAATCGTACTTGAGGCCTTACAATCATATTTGAGGCATTATATATATATATATATATATATATACATATATATATTTATTTTTTTTTTTTTGGGTGCTGCTAGTTTTTGTGTTGAAATGTCTGTATTGTAGCAGCAAGGTTTAAAAAAATTATTTTTATATCTAATCTAGTTTATATCTAATTGACAAGGTAATTTCTGGTTATATGCAATAGTTACACCTTAAACAGATTTTTAAGGCTACATGGGACCTTAGACACTTTTTGCCAGGATCAACAAGTAATCGAACGCCAGGTTTGTGCTGTAAAGGCTCGCCAATGGTGAGTGAGCACCTCTGGTGCGGTTGTTACAGCTGCTGACTAAAACCAAAGCCATTGAATTGCTGTTAGTTCTCAGCCCTGTCTGTACAAACAGGCAATTTCCCACAATGCCTCGGAGGCACTTCAGCTGTTCCCATGACTCTAGTCACATAAGCGAGAGTAGCAGTGTGAATCTGTGATGAAACTTAATCAATAAGGATACAGGGTTTCCCGACGCTTAACGTTTGGACACACATGAAAGAAAACTGGATATTTGTAAAATAAAAATTATACATTTTACATCAGAGAGCTGGTAGCTGAATTCAAGCGAGGTGCGAAAATGTGATTATTTCACTTGTTAAAGGGTGTGACATTCAGTGTCTAAGCCATTTGCTTGATCTGCCTTCATATTCAATTTTGCTGTTACTGCTGCTAGTCTTCATTTCAGTGTCATGATTAATTCCTCAAGGCATCAATTCGCAGCCAAAAATAAGGTCTATTAAATATGTCTTAATCACGCGGGTGCTGTTTAGCAATGCGCTAGCAGACACATGCATGCAGTACACAATCCATCATGGAACAGGGACAGATGTGATGTTTTCATAATGCTAAGCTTGATGCTTTAGCCCTGTACTGTGTCCTGCGGTTTTTTTGCAAAGCTTTTGATGTACATTTATGCATGTTAGTATGCTTCAATCTACCTGGACGGGGGGGCAGGTGGAGCGGTTGGGCTATTTTCAGTCGGCTCTTCAGATCCTCCCATCTCCTCTGGTCCACTGTTAACAGGGCAGTGCCCTGAAAGTAAGAGTTAAACACAGAAATCATGAAACTGAAGTATTTGCTGATCTGTAGGGCAAAACAGATACAGTGCCTTGCAACAATATTGTCAGACATTGCTCCATAATTGTATTTATATCCAATGCTTTTACTTTGTTCTCATTGAAGTTTGCTATGACAACTCCAACGAACAGCGTGAGACCGATCATGCATCCCAGAAACACAAAGACGTGGATGTAGATGCCATGGATCTGCAGAGACAGGGGTGTACAAATTAAAGCACAGTAATGATTATTATGTTAAATATAGAAGAAAGTAAATGGGAAAAGTACTTTAGTTGAAAATTTTAGAAAGATATTATTATTACCGGCCCAACGCGGTGAATAATGACATCTCGGACCTCTACCCAACCTTTGAGGGACAGAACTTCAAAGAGGGCCAACATAGCATTGCCTACATTGTCAAAGTTAAAGTTTCGAGGATTTGCCCTGGAAAATCACAAGATTGAATGATACAATCAGTAGTTCTGCAGAGCAACTTTATATGGAGAAATATCAAAACAAAAAAGTCCCACCAGACTCTCGGCACCCAGAAACCTGGTTTCTTCTCCTCAGTCTTTAGCTTCAGGTTGAGATTTCTGGAAACACTCACATTTATCCGGAAGATGCCATGGCAATCCTCCTTTGTGGGATCACACAGTTTAAATTAAAAATTAAAAAAACACAAACACTGGCTGGTACCGATTTCAAGTTTTCCTTGAGGTCTGACCTGCTGATTCTAATTTGACCTGATTCGGATGTTTTTAAAAGAAGAAAAAAATGGCAATTCATCAACTGAGGTAGCAGATTTGAATCCAGCAGAAAATAAAGGAATTCTATGATCATCTCCATATACATCAATGGATGTGTCCCTAACCTTTAACAAAACATATATATTTTAACCAAATACACAAAAGAAATAAACATCAGACGATTAGCTGTTGGTTGATGCATCATAGACTGAACATTGTACGAGTTCTTAGTTTTGAAGAATTTAATGAAGAGAAAAAAACAGATTCATCAGTGTCTGACCTGCGGATTACCAATTAGGGGAATTAGGGGAAAGTTTACTGATTCCGAGCTCAGATTAAATGCTGCATCTTAATTGCAGTGAATTTATTTATTTTTTCTTGTTCTTAATAATGAGAACGTTCTTGTTGTGTAATAAAATTACTTTAAAGTCTTATTTTTGAGGTAAAAATATTCCCCAGATCTATAAAGAAGTCACAATGATATTTCTATAACAGCGAATTAATTACCAAAGTACATTAGTTAACCAGTTATGATTATATTATCCTTAGAAACAGTTGCCAAAAGAAAAAGAAAAAAAAAAGCTAACCCAAACAGTAATAATAAGAAATCCCCTTTAAGAACTACAGAATAAAAGTGGGTATGAGATAAAATATTAACTAAAACCTAAAGAAAAGTATCAAGACTGCTTTTACAGATTAGGAAAAGCAGAAGTGCTGGATTTAACTGGAGGACAGCATTTTTATTTATTCAGTCAGAAGTTCTCCACAGGGAGCATGAGGCAGGAAGGGGAAGCTTTATAAGGAGATTATGTTTCTTTCAGTACCCGCTTAAGGATACGTGGGTCGTTGCATTTGGCCAGTTTTCCGGCGAACAGTTGAACTCCAAAGCTTGCAAACACCAACATCAGTGTGAGGAGTAGAATGGAAACCTGGAGGAGCATTAACCAAAAGTGTAAGGCAGATGGAGAAACACAATCCAAGGCACCCTTCTGGTTAGTTTTGGTATTACAAGTATTAATATCTTTTTTTTTTATTGGTAAATAAGATTAACTGAAAGAGTCTGACTCTAGACGCCTCAAAATCACAAGATTTCAAATAGTTGTACTTGAACACTTACCAGGAAAATCTCCTTGAATCCTTTAAGAACCTCCCGCAAAACCTTCCTCATCTGAGGAACCAGCTTGAAGATCCTGAGCGGACGGAGGCAGCGCAGCATCATCAGCAGCTGAGCTCCAGACTCAGGGGGGACGTCAGTCGGAAGCCAACAGAGAAAGATGAGACTTACCTACAGAGGGGAACAAAGCAGAGCAGAGAGAAGAGGAATTTAGGATAATAATATTACAAAAACACATTAGGGGTACCTTAGGATAAAACGTCATTTAAAACGATGTTGCAGTGGTTCTATTTCAAAATCTGTACCATTGGGACCAATAATCTTGGCTTTAAATGTACCCCTGCAAACATAAACACAAAAATAGCTCCACAAAAACAAATCTTGCCCTTTATCAAATCATGCTGTTATCAATATTTATGCTTTTACTGAAGGTAGAGCGGAACACAATTTCAAACACCAAACGTATAAATCCTATTCATCCAGTCAGTTTTTGGGGTTTGTACACTTCACAAACATCTTAAATTGGAGCTTATTTTTCTATTTCAGGATGACTAATCCTTACCCTAATAATGCATTTATCCCCGTAGCTCATAAACAATACAATATTGTCCACCACTCATTGACACTTCAAAACGTATGGTTTATAGGAGCCTTTTTAAACTTCGGTACAAGATCTTGAAGTAGAATCCTATGAGATGAAGATGCTAAATAATGACAGAAGTAAACAAACGAGACAAACGAGAGCTGAGGGGCAAACACCACAAGTCTGTTTTTTTGATTTTCGTACATCAATATTGCAAAGAGCCAAAACAGAGTTTTTCTTTTAACCTTTTTAAAAAGCTGTATGAGAGTATTTTGTTGTATTGCTCAAATGAACGTAGTACACTCTGATTTTTAACTTGTTACATTTCAAGGAAAATGTCCATTTCTTACAAGATATATGAAGATGTCCATCACTCCTCCAAAGTCCCTGATGACGGCCGTAGGGGTGAAGAACAGACCATCGGCCATGATCTTCAGGTTGAGTTCAATGCTCATGAATATCACAAACACATACTCCCCAATCTGAAACAGACATCGTGTTTACAGCAACATCTGTCCCTTCATGAATCTGCTCGTCGGTACATGTGACTGACGGTCCATCTGGATTATGATACCTGCAGAGTGGGGACGTGCATGACCCTGGTGAAGGGTGATTCAAACATCATGGAGATGCAGGAGCAGATGGTCACCACAATCATCACCCAGTCCAGATAGGTGACTAAGCCCAGAAGATCACTGCGAGGACAAACACATAAGTAGAAATATATGAGCTAGTTTTAAAAAGCAGATGTGAAATTTTAATTACCTCACAGTTCAGCTATTGGCATATGACCGAAATGCTGGATATGCTGTTAATAGCCAAAAGACAGCATATCAATGTTGGGACCCAGCCATGGATTTCAACATTAAAACTCCGGTACACACGTTTCTGGAACTTTCAAAATAAATTGCATTTAACTGACTTCCAGCAACTGAGGAAAGGGGGGTAGCAGCAGACTTCCCATGATGCCACTGTCTGAATAAGAGCACCCCCTCTCCAACAAGCCGACCTC